>WJEZ01000263.1:0-34540 GCA_009869925.1 Thalassaphorura encarpata
CTCCTTCCCCATGTTGACTGATCCGCTGGCCATTACCCTTGATTATCACCCATTTATTCACCAACTCAACCAACCTTTTTAACTAAGCAGTGCAGTGTTTTAATAAAATTTGACAAACTCACCTTCGAGCTAGACAAACACAAATTACTAACCTTAATTATTACTTTCAAACAAACTATGTTGTACTATAATAATTACAAATTATTTGTAAATCTTCGTTGAAAGGACCTTTGGTCATATCAATAAATCCTCTCATTCTCATTCTCAAAATGTTTTAGAATTATCAATTCAAAAATTAACTCAGATTTTCTTCCACTATAGTAAAAAAAAATTAACTTTTTTACGACCCATAGCGATTTTAAGCTAAGGTTCAAGGAATTAATACTTGGGTTCGATTTAATTAAAATAGTCAGGTTGAAATGAAGCACTTGTTTTCATCCATAGTAGATTCTCTGGTCTCTGGGCTGATGAACTCTGGAGAATCTACAGTGTACCGAGAGGGGAGGAAAATTTGTTCCTTCGGAGTAATTTAATTTAATTGAATTAGGAGCCCAGTAAATTTATGGTTGCGGTTAAAAACCGCACAGCAGGCATCAGGTTCAGTTGTGTGTAAATGAGTTACAGCATTTTAGTATTGGGTAGTTTACATTTGTCAAGCCTGCATGGTGCAAGGCATGGGAATGAAATTCTAATGTAAATTCCTCAGTATTTTGTGAGATCATTCAAATTCCTAAGATGGCCGAAAATCATACTAATCATTACCGCCATTTGAAAGTGTTTGTTGGTGCATATGGTCATTCAGAAAGTGAGAGTAAACCGCTCGTCACTGTTCAAAATGGAGTTATTGGTGTCGAGCAAGGAAAAGTAATTATTATCCTCAAAATTTAAAACCAACTGTTAACGTTTTGTTCTACTTTCCAATTATTAGATAATTTTCATCGGCACAGCAGAGAATCTGGATGGTCTTAAAAGCAAACACAATTTTGGACGTGAAAGTATTTGTAAACTGCAAAATTCGTAAGAAATTTTAACAGAAAGTGTTTTTTCAAAAATCAGTGAATAATTACGCCGGAATTGTGTTATTTTCCAGGGAATTTCTAATACCTGGATTTGTGGACGTACATAATCATGCAGCCCAGACTATGAATCCAAAACTGGGAACCTTGGGTCGAGTTCAAGGGCAGGAGCTAAGACAATGCATTCAAAATCTGACCCCAGATTCAGAAATTAATTTCAAGGATCCGATCCTGGCCAAAAGCTTGCTACACAGAAATTGTGGTAAATGTCAAAATGATTTTTGCACTAATTATTTTAGAATACCTTTGAATTTATGTTACGTAATTTTATAGCAATCCAATCTAAACCACGGAACCACAACTGCTACTTATTACGGGTCAGTCCATAGTGAAACTTGTGGAATCCTGGCAGACGTGACGGCAGAATTAGGTCAAAGGGCACTCGTTGGAAAACTTTGTGCAAATGCAGATCCTGTAGCCAGGGAAGACTTTGAGAATACACCAGAATGTCTTATCATGACAGAACAATTCGTCAAAAATATACTTGGGAGAAAGGTTAGCTTAATGGAGCGACTAGTAATTTTTAATTCGATGAATTTTTACTACGCATAATTAATTAATTGCAGAATCCACTCCTCAAACCAATAATTTCACCAAAATCTGCAATTTCCTGCACTGAAGAATTACTCAAAGGTCTAGGGGAAATTGCAAGGCGATATGATATTCATCTTCAGGTTGAAATTTGGGCGAAAATTTTACAGGCAAAACTTAATTTTAATTTCTCTAGACTCACTTGGCTGAAACAGAGGAGGAAAATAGCTTAGTTTTGGATCAGTTTCCTCAATACAAAAGTTGCACAGAGATTTATGAAAAAACTGGACTTCTCACATCTAAGGTAAAATCCGACAACGGAATTTGACATTCGTACAATTATAAATAAAATTATTTCAGATATGCAGTTTGTTTGTTTGCGATTTAAAAAGTACTAATCATATCTTGAAAAAATAATTTCAGTCCATTATGGCACATTGTGTTCATTTATCGGACGACGAAATGAAACTTTTGGCTCAAAATTCTACCGCAGTTGCCCATTGTTCAACTTCAAACATTTTACACGAGCGTGGCCTTTGTCCTGTGAGGAAATTGAAAAGCTTTGGTTTGAAAATCGGGCTAGGAACAAGTAAATTGAAAATTAACTCGTCTTTTTGTAAAAAAAAATTATGTATATCGTCCCTTTTATAATTTTTAAAGACGTAAAGGCAGGATTGAGCACATCAATGCTTCAGGCAATGCGCCATGCTATCCTCGCTTCAAAAATCATTCGTCTCAATAATTTTGAAAATAAACCATTACTTTTTGATGATGTGTTTTACATGGCTACATTGGGTGGAGCAGAAGGTAAATTTATTAATTTAATTTTGAAACAAATGTGGACTTATAATATTTTCTTCTCTCAGTTCTTTCTATGGAAAATGAAATTGGGAATTTTCAAGTTGGTAAATCCTTCGATGCCCTGAGAATCAATACATCCTCCAAGGGATCTTCTTTGTCTTGGCTCAATCGAGAAACAACGAGAGAAAGAATTCAAAAATTCATCATGCTTGGAGATCAGATAAATATTTCTGAAGTTTACGTTGAAGGGAAAAAAGTTAATCATGTCGTGCGGAATAAACTTTGTCGATTTATTTGAAATGAATTCAAGGTCAAGCCAAGATTGTTATAAATTGAGCCAAGTCGTGCATCTTATGCCAACAATTTTCGGCAAAAAAGACAGAAATCCCTACAAATATTCCGATACCATAAACTATAAACACTACGACCAAGTCAAAAATGGAAATAAAACTATTCTGTGTATCTAAATCCAAGTTTACATGATTGAATGCTACTTTCCTGATCTGCTCTGTTATAAGTTCATCTCCATCTTCTTTAAATTTCCTGACAAATCCACCTGCAATCAACGATTGTAAAGTTGTTTTAATTTGATGAGCATAAGGTGGGATTATAGCCCAAAACACTTCCAATCCGGACATGTCATTTCTTCCGACAAAGCAAGATGTAGCCTTTGGTGCAAGTATTTGAAACCAGTCTCTAAACACTTGAATTTTGCTACGATCTACCATGAACCCACGTTTTGGGGTAGCGCTGATATATTTCCAGAGTTGCTGAGTGGAATTTATATTGGATACATCTGCAGTGTGAATTAGTTTTCGAAGACTGTGGTTTTTTGGAGTTGACGTATTGACAAGGGTCAAAATTCCATCGTCGGGTCGCACCACGACGAGTCTATATCCTTCAAATAAAAATTCTTCAAGATTTTTAAGAATGTAAGGCTGAGTAGGGCGAATGAGATGACCTGTAAGAACTCCAACATAGCCATTAGCTAGTACTATTGTCAATAGAATCCATAAGGTCATCAACTTTGACCTTGAGCTTGAGTCACTTAAATCCTGAAGTAATAGTGGGGCTATGACTCGAAGAATTTCTTGAACGCTGATTCTGATACGGAAATTCCTTTTTTGGCTTAATGTCAAAGAAGTAGCAATCAAAGTAAATAAAATCATAACCCAACACGGCATATCATATGGGGAGACAAATGCCTGGAATTTCCCCCCAATCGTTTCTGACATTTTTGGTTCACAATAAATAAATCCAATCTTGACAGGTTCTCCAAGGATGAGCCTGGCTTTGTCATCATTGTGAAGATTTTGTCCATGTGGTGTAGATAATATCACATATGGAAATCTACCATATTCGTGCTTTAAAGGCTTTCTAGGAATGAGTGTCAAATTAAATTTATTTGCAATATTGCAAGCCATCTTTACTTCGTAGGCAATGCTATAGTATGCAGCGCCGATGACGAATCTTTTAAAATAACGAATGGGTAGCGCACAAAGCTTGGCCAAATCCGAATAGCTGGCAACTTTTTCAATTCCAGCATGTGAAACAAAAATATATCCAACCATGATTTCGACATTTTTCTTACGCACTAAAGAAATGTTTTTTGGTTGGTTTAACTTTTGAGAACTCATCAAAACAAAATAGTTATGTTCTTCACAATACCCTGCTCTCGGTAACACATTCAAATGTGGACTTTCCATGATAATAATCACACGACAAAAACAACTGAGCGTTGAGTTTAAAGTTTTTAATTTTGCGAAAGTATCGAATCCAATAAACTGGGATTTGAAGGGTGTTAATGATGGCAGCGAATATATCAACAAAATTTTTGTTTCCGATGCGATTAGGTCGTACTGCTATAAATTTGCATTGATGTCGCTCCTCACTCATTGATATTTTCAACATGACTGTGGATGACTCAAGAGAAAAACAATGGCAAAAAGTGGTTAGTACAATTACCGTTTTAAATAAATTTATATACCACATTATTACAAAAATGAAAATATCAGATTGCACACAGATGTTAGAACCAATTTTTCTACTCAGCAAACTTCAATTTTATAATACGAGTTGTGCCATTTATTCACAGTATCGAATCTTATGAATAGTTCTTGTCTTGTCTTCGTTCTGCACGCATCGGTACAGTACACAGGAATCGATTGACCTTAAGATTAGATCTGGGACATTGGGAATTATAACGTTAGACTTTGACTTTGACGTACAGAGATCCGGTCATTAATAAATTAGAAAAGTTGTTATGACTGTGATAGTCCCTAGGAGCAGTTCATTCTCGATCGTCCGGGGATTTGAAGAACATTCTATAACTCGTACTGGATCTCCTGTAATGTAGAAACAAATGCAATCGATAATTTCATGATTAATTTTTTTTCGAAATTAGGCTTACTCATCGTACTAGTTGTAACAAGTTGTGGGAGATATCTTGTCCAAAAGGCACATTGCTTGAGTCTTGTGCCACGATCAATTTTTGGATTGATTGTACTATTGACCCCCAATTCCAAGTATTCGCGACCAAATGCAGTATGCACTGGCCAAAACAACTTTGACCACGTTCCATTGCTGTACAAGTTTGGATTTCTGTATAAATGGAACAAAAAAAATGTATGAAGTTTTACATGTAAATGCACACAAATTTTCAATAGAACTAACCCAGTCTTAGCAAAATTAGCCCAATATCGCATCATGAGCCGAGACAATTGTTTTTCCTGTTCAGTATATTCCTTGGCTGGATCTAATGGGGCCCCAAAAATAAAATTGATTTCATCCCTGTACATGACTCCAGTCCAAGAGGGCCAATGGTGTTTAGAAGAGCGATGAGTAAATTGATATTTGTACACGTAGTTCCCTGCTTCGGTATATCTAGAAAATTAGTTGTAATTAATGAAGCAACTAGGAGTTCCTTTACCTTGGCCTTACATGAGAGCAAGTTCGTTCACAGGACAAGTGAAATGTTTATCTCCTACCATTTTATCCAAATTGTCGCGATTTTTAATAGGGTCATGCGGGTTGAGCCAGTCTGTATATTCGAAAATGACGGCTTGACGAGCAAGGTCGTTTAGATATGGATTCAATTCTCGTACAGACTGGAGAAAATCTTCTCTGTCGACTTGTACATTTTCCTGCGTCGAAAATGTTGGGCCAGGCTCAGTATACCCAAAGTTGCTTATGTACCAGTATTATCTTACCTGTCGTTTAAAAAGATTGGTCAAGTAGTATATCAGAAAATAATTTCCTTCATCCAAGTTTGAACCCAAGAGTAGAGGCATTTGTTTAAAATGTCGATTTCTGAGCGCACTATCTGGAATCTCATTCAGGAATGAGCCATCTAATACGGGCGTAAAAGGAAATTCCAATATTCCTAGGGTGCCCCATTCGTTTGCAACGAGTTCAGATATGTTGACCTTTCGAAGGCAGTCTATAGTATCGTTGATTCTAAAAAGACAGTAATCTCACATGACCCCATATATACATTAATATCTCGTTGCCCCAATTACCCAGTATTTTATCACCTATTCTTATCATCTGGACAATTTACTGCCCCTGCCAAACGCAATCCCCTTAAAATGGATTCCTCCGTCGATAGAGTAGCATATGAAGCAGTTGGAGATCCAGACTGCAATATAGCTCTATTAAATAAATTCCTACTCAAAGGTGAAAGCAAATGAAACGATGATTCTGTTTGTCCGAATAGGGTAATGTTTTCAGAGTCTCCACCAAAATTTTCAATATTATTCTTGATGAATTCAAGGGCCATGCGTTGGTCAAATAATCCTGGAGATGCCATACCATGAGTTAAATTATTTGTCTTGGCCTTATGATATAATGTCCAGCTTACCCGCATTGCCTGGAACGTCTGGAGTATTAAAATATAGAAATCCAAGGCTAGCCACTCTATACTGGATAGAGACAACAATGACGCCTTCTACTGCTGCTAGAGTTCGATAGTTGTAGATGTCCAACGTAGAAGTTCCGGAATAAAATTCACCGCCATAGATCCAAACAATTACTGCTGCTTTTCTTGGGCGTGGCCTAATGTCAGCCAGCAAGACATAAGTCAGAAAGTGTACAAAGTCATAACCAATTATACCTTGGAACAACAATGTTCAAATACAAACAATCCTCTGATAATAAAGTATTGGGATTCAACGCATCTGCTCCAGCAAAATCTGGAAAGAATGTATCAACGATTTGTGGACAAGAATTTGGCATTTGGTCTGCCAATTTTATGCCATCCCATCTTTTGATTGGGCGAGGATGTTTAAATCGCAAAGGACCAATCGGTGGTTCAGCAAAGGGGATTCCCATCCAACAATCCACTTGTTCACGCTCAGCTGTTGCTGCTGTGGTTGTATACCCTTTGACAAGTCCTAATAAGAATGCGAACGAAAAATGATTAATTAATAATATGAGCGATAATGCTGTATTTGCTAATTACCTTTTGTCGTTTCAATAATTAGTTGGTCATGATCTTCATTGGACAGACCAAATGAAACACTACTAATAAATATGATCAGTCCAACGTACAGATACATCTTTTGAACCTTCCTTATAGAAAATCTGAAAATATAGACATCAAACTGATTTATGACCAAATCAAGATGACTTGAACTATTATTGATTCAAACTAAAAATCTAACAAATTATAATTTAATATAGTACGACGTTGCGCCTGGGACTAGGAATTGCAAATTTGACACAAGAAATAAAAATGTCCTTCAACATTAGGAAATATCGTTGTGTATATATCAACATTTCAAAACTACTCTACTCTTTCTTCGGGCCAATTTCCTGGACCCATAAATGATTAGCCAAGACAAAAGGTCAGAGAGGTTATCTTGTATGTCTTTCTTGAGTTCTGCATTTGAGTGTATGAACCTAATTAACCCTCGATTAATTTATTCAAGCGAATGATTTTTGCGCAGGATATTCTAACTCATTTTGTGAATTGATTGGCTTAATTTTATTTTATTAATTAGTACTAAAGTGTGTGAGATCTAAGGAAGTGCGCAATTTATCAACAATCACTATGGATCACACAACTGAGAACGGAAACGGCGCAAATTCCCTTCACGAATCAAATATTTCAGTCAATTCGGGTAACTGAAATAACTTAAACTAATTCCTTAGTTTATTTCATCAATTATTCACTAATTAATTGATAAAAATCCATATAATAGGAGGAGTCAAAAGGGAGGAAGTCTATTTGGCCGTCCTCACAGCATTTTTAACAGCACTATTTTTCTTCATGTTTTTGGCATTTGGAGTTTTAATAATTCATTTCACTGGAATTCCATTTCATCTTGAAGGAACTGCCAAAGGAAAAATGGTTCTTATGGGTGGGCGACTGCTAGGTGGAAATTATACAATGATACCAGATGTAATCATGGAAATGTACCCTGTAATTTAATTATTTCAAAAAAAAAGGTAATAAAAGTTTTGTTCTGTTTTTTTACCGATTTTTTACTGCGTCGGCTCTGGATTCCACTGATTAACTCGTAGAATGCTGAGGACAAATATTATTTAACCTCTGTAGTTAATTGTGTATTGCATTTTAAAATTAGACCTTAAAGTTTTATGTGCCAAAACTGACTGGTTGCTCCATCCCTGGAAGGCACAGTCGAAGAAAAGTCAGATCGCATAGTGCACAAAAATTATCGTAAATTGCTGTATGCTGACCTCACATCCTGTTTTATACACTTTAATTATTCTAATCATAATTCAATTGACGCAATCGTTTTAAATGAATGCTAGAACTCAGCTTGAATTGCGCTTCACTTCCTAATTTTGCAAGTATAACATTTGCATACACTTGATTTTTCCAATCTCTATTTTAACAGAATCTGAATTCATTTTAATAGATTGAACCTGAAATCGATAAATTTCAACAACCCCACGAAGGTTAACTATTATTAATTTTTTATTATAACGTGCAAAAACTTGAAAAAAGAGACTGACTTTATAAGTTGGAACTTTTATTTTATAATTGTAATTTTATTTGTTCTCCAAAATTTTATATTATGATAATCAATTTTATTTTTATTCCTCAAACGTAACAACTCGAAATTTCTCTGGATATTCTGGAACTGAAATGACTTCAATGTGTGTGACTTGATCCGACACGTATCCTTTGTTGAATTGTCCTCCTGACCCTGGTCCAGAACTTGACACAGATGTAATGTCAGAGACCATTGTGTTTACAATCCACATTCCATAAAAATTATAGCACAAGACGAGGAAAAATAGCAGAGAGAAGATTGCTTTAAATTCCCCAGTTGTCAATGAAATCATAATTGGGACAAAAAGTGCCAAAGCTGTAATGCATTGAATTGATGTCATGTGAAACCATAGCTTATCCAAGCAAGCGTTTCTCTGTAAATTAGTTTGGTAATTAAATATTGCAGGTAAATTTACATTCTAAAATTAATTAAGTTAATTACCCTGCGTAAGGCCCACAAAATTAAAAGCCCACGCGTCAAATCAAGAACATTCCAGATGAATGGGGGTAAAATCCACTTTAATTCCGTCGTATCTGCAATAAATAATTTTAATTCACCTACTTAGCATTGTGGTAAATCTAGACATAATTTTGGTTTACCATCCCAAAGCAGAAATTCAGCCATGAGGTCAAGTTCGCTTCGTTCCGGAAACTTTTTGTCCGCATTGGAATTCTTTTTGGAAATTTTCTTAGTTCCTGGTCCGCAAATCGTTGCTTCTGCACCAGCATCCTCATCATCCGATCGGAACAAAGTTTCGTTACCATACGTGACCAATTTTTCTACGGGCAAAGGCATTGCCGAAGAATTCTCGGCCATAGCCTTGGCCCTTAGCATGTACAATTCAGTATCGTACGGTTGTCTCGTTGTGGTTATGGTTAAATTCTCACTTTCATTTCCATTTCCATTGCCCAATTCTAAATCTGGGAATTTTGTACTGGTGGCTTTCGCTTCGGTTTCGGTTTCATTTAGATCCAAAGACCTATGCTCTGGTTTTAATTGATCCGATATTAATTCTGGTTCGGGTTCTACAGTCGTAGTCGTAGAAGAATTCTGGTGATGCTGCTCCAAATCATCCAAATCGATTCGTCCAGATACTTTGATACAATCTACTGCCTCGGTTTCATTTGGGGCAGATGAATTAAAATTAGCAACAGGCAAGCCATTTTGCCCTTTGAAAAATTCTCCACTCACATGGCTATATGTAATGAAGAGAATGAGGAGGCAAACTATTGTTGTGAGCTGCAATTAATAATATAATTAAAAAAATAATTAAATCATACAAAATCATTGAAATATTGAATACAATTACGTACAATGCTGAAATATCCTATAATCCTGGCCTCTGTTTGTGTCGTATCAGAGCAACAATATTTGGTAATGGGTTTAGAAGTGACCACCATTTTAAATTTTAGAGTTAATTGTAAATTTGTTAATGAATTCTGCTCTACTGTATATATGCACACTACGATCTAAAAATTTATTTGGCTTTCTGGAGTTGACTGAACAAGGGTTTTCGTACTAATGCAAAAGTTCTAGCGTCGCAATTGCAGAATTATCGACTCGTTTCGCCTCCTGCTGATCACTATCGAATCCTTCAATCACTTTTGTGCGTGTTCGCGCGGAGATTTCCTTAAGAAAGGTGGAAATGCTTCTTAATTCTTCTTAAGAAAGTTTGCGGAGGAATGACCGTAGAATGAACGAAAAATTAATTTACATGTCTCAATCTAATTATTTATTATACTTTTTTCTGCATATGTTGTTTTCTTTTATTATTTTAATATCTGGAATGTCTTCTGTCATAAGGAGAATCCAGAGCCACAACACTATGCCCATCTTCTTCATCCTCTGGATACATTTGTTGATGCATTTGCATGGAATCCACAGTCGTGATTTCTCGGATGAATAATTTGACAATGAACAGAGCGTAAAGGCTGTACAAGACGTAGAGCATGGCAAATACAGTGTAGAATATTTTGTGCTGTGTTTTGTAAACGAACGTCAAAGAGGTAAAAAGTGTGTATATGAATTTGAGACACCCAAGACAAAACCAGATTTTAAGAAGGATGGAATTTTTCTAATAAAAATACCAAGAAAAAAATTATTATTTACATAATTTGATAGGTGAAATAAAAATTCGTACGTACGTATTGTGCCCCCATCAATAAAATAAGACTAGAAAGTACGGAAGCCCCGTCTGCCATAAATGTCAATAGGATTACAATTTGTTGCGTTTCTCCTGATAAATAAAATTGAGTTAAAATTATAAATTCATTTTTTCTTTCAAAATTCTTGTATTTTTACTTGGCAATTTTAGAAACGTTCTCAAATCTCCCATGTCTTCCTCTACCGACGTTTTGTCTAGCCATTGTGCCTCGTGTGCGTAAGAATAGGCTAAAAGTCCAGTCATGAGCAGAGAAACCAGTGAAACGATCTAAAAAATAAAAGTTGTTAATAATTTTGGAATTTAATTCATGAATTAATTAATTACCAGTTCAATCACCCCTATAATCCTTGTTTCTGTCCTGAGGTGATTTGAGCAACAATAGACTTTATTTTCTTTGGTCATTTTATTTCAGATTCAGTCAAAACTATCTTAGCTTAAGCCGTGATTTCTCTAGGGCTGAACATTTGTGACTGAGCTTGAGCTATTTTTCGTGTCAAGCCAAGTCAAGGCATTGAATTCTTGAATTTGGACTTCAAGGAGAAGGAATCGCGTGCGTATAGCTCCTAACCAATAACCAAGAGAAGAGAAAATAACTTTGCTAACCTGATGCCCGAATTGTGTGAGGAATTCTCATAAGTCACAAATCACAAATCTCTGATGGTTATCACCCATCAGCCAAGCCTTGCCAAGCTTTCACCTGCCTTGCCTGCCTGCCCTACATTTTGACAAACGACAATACAAAATCTTTGGCATTTCCTTCTAGAACCACATTTCCGTGTTTGGCTCAGCGGTACAAAGGTCACGGCTTGGCTTGCCTTGGCTTGCTAAGAATTTCTGGAAAATCACAGCGAAGAGCGAAACGAATAAAGTAATTAACATGCAAATCAAAGTTTGTAAAGTGATTAATGCACAAAGATAATTTTCACTCACCGCCCTTGATTTTCTATTTCCGACCAAAAGCTAAAATGATTAATTTTTGTTTTTAATTTATTATCGCTTTGTTCTGCCCACTTTGCAAATTAATTGGTTTTGCTTGATTTTTTATTTGATTAGTAATTTTTGCGTCTTAACAGCCACGTATTTGAAACAATTCTCTTGAAATAATGTAAACTAGTAAATAACAGATGAGAATTCCTTGGTCTTCGGTTGCTTCACGTACGTACAATTTCTACACTTGGCTATTTAATGGTTCGTGTCAAATTTTATTGTTTTATGCTCCTTAATTGTCAACTCATGGAATGAATATGTAACTTACGTGACACAAATCCTTGTCATTGCCATTTTGGCTGATGTTTATTTATTGCCAAGGTCTTGTCGAATACATACTTACATGAGGCATTACATAGTAGTATTCACACATTAAAAATTTTAATAGTAAGCTGGTATACATCAATGTAGAACGATTTCATTTATAAACTTGGCTTAGTTGACCAATTCCAGGTAACCCTGTATAAATACAAATGAATTCAGCAGGCTACTGTTAAAAAAACATGAATTATATAAATATGTTCTAATATGCACCATTCACAATTTAAACTTTTTGGCTAAAATTAACACTTATACGAAAAGTTGATCAATTGATTTTTGCGTGAGAGTACAGTCAGTAAAATTTGTTATTTGTGAGAATTTGTTAAAAATTAATTTATTAATTAAAATTACACAAGTGGAAGGAATGAAAAATTCAAGCATATTTCATACAGCAGAGTAGAGCAGCGACACCCATGAAGCTATTTTGTTCATTTTAGTAATTGGGTCTAGAAAACAGGGAAAGCTAAGCTAAAAATACACATAAAACGAAGAAAAGAAATCGTGAAAGCCAGCGCCAGAGCACGTGCTAGACGTTTGCACCGTGATGCGGATATTCATTCGGGCATTTCTGGATTTTCTTCATAAAGCAAAAAAATTTTCATTCATCGGTACCTGTTAAAACTAACATTAAATTTCTTAATTCCTTTGAAAATCTCAGTGGATATTTGGACCAGCAGAAACAAAATGCAATTTGGACATATTAAAAATAACACATGATTTGTGAAATTATAATGCAGACGAGTTGTGAGTGTTAGATGTGGGTTATAATGCCTATAGCTAATGCTATGAATTTGTTATTCCTATTCTTCATTCCCTAAGTGGAATTAAATCGACCTTGATGGACAATTAAAGACTACATCCATCCCATCCCCAACCTTACATCTACATTCATAAGTTAATTAATTAATTTTACATTTACATTTCCATGCCTCTAAGGGTAAGTGGGCCTAGGCTGCTAGGCCTAAGCCTTGGATTAAACTTTCCTTCTTTCCCTGTGTTGAATAATTTGCTATTCAAATATCAAATGGGAGTAGAGTGGGTTATAAATTATTTGCAATGGGGTGTAATTTGTGTAGTTTACAGCCTTTGCTCTCATAGAAAGAGTTTATGTGTCTCAAGGGAATTGAATGAAGCCTGATGCCTGAGTGCCTATGCCCTATGTTTCCTACCGGGCATCATCGGCCTACCACAAATTGTAATTTTTAAACCTTCCCCATGCCATGCCCTAAGCCAGCTAATGCTCAAAGTTGTGAGGAAGTGAATTCAATTTAGAACCGAAGGAGAGGGGTAGAAAAATGTGTCCAAAAGAAGAGAAAAGTTGACAAGGAGCATAATACTCTTCGTAATAGACAGACAGCTTCAATCCCTAGCTGTAGCTAGACCAGAGTTCTACCACTTGGTCCTAACGTACGTAAACGTAACCCACCTCACCTAACCTTATTCTGATCGATTCTTTCACATTACGATACACATGCCTGGCCTGGCTTGGCCCTTAGCTCACTTTCACTTTCACTTCAGAAAATTCCAACACTTTTCCTCTCGTCTCAGTAAATTGAAAGAAGCACGTTACGTTACGTTACGTCCATCTATCGGTCCATCGGTTATTGCATTATAGGAATTCAACGGATGAAATGCCAATTGGCAATTTAGTGTTGACCTTTGACCCTTTAGTGTCAAAATTTCTGCCAAATCTACTACTTTTGATTGATTCAGAACGTTTGATGTAGTTTTTTTACTTTGTAGTTTCAACTACTCACATGATAAGCAATTTAAACAAAACCAAAAAGTAATGTTTCTTTTGAAAATTACCACACTTCTCATGTCAAGTCATTTTTTGTCAGTCAGTCACATTGTCTGTCAGTCAAGAGTCTGGAGGAAAAAAGTACTAGAGTCTTGAGTTTGAAATCTTTGAACGTCAAATTAGGATAACGTTGCATGTAGCCCTATGCCCGGGCCTTGCCTCCCCTCACGCATGTCACTTTCAATAAACATTATGACAAACTCAATTCTGACAATGAATGACACAAAAGCGGGAGAAAAAACTTTCAACTCTTTTCAATATAAATAATAAAAAATGAGACTATAAGGTGCTGGTGCCGCTGCCGGTAAAACGTGCCGCATGCAGGATACAGGCTAAATAAATAATCTCGCCTAGCCTTAGCCAGCCAGCCTACTCGGTGATTTTTGATGAGATGAGAAAAAGAAGAAGAAAAAGAAAAAGGATTTTTAAAGTAGCCCAAGATTTGCATGCTATGTCAGATGAGGTAGTAAAAAAATTAAATTAAATTACCCAGTTCCCGGATTTTCCCACTTAACAATTAATTAGAGCAATAAATTCATCACTAGCACAGGATGCGTCACTTGAGCAGCGTTGAGTGTCAATTTTTTCCAATTAAGCCCCTTTAACCCATCATTTCAAACTAATTAGAAGGAAAAGGAAAACAAGGCAAGGAACAGTAAGTGAGTTACAGACAAGGCTGAGGCTGACCGGACGAATTGAATTGAAAATTATGAGGAGAGCAAATTTTAAAATGAGGAAATTGTTCCATCCTGTGAACGTGAATGTGATCTTGGCTGAGCTACCCATGTTATCTGTTATTTGTGATTTGAATGAGGATGTGATGGATTAATGGTCAATTAAAGCCTGCTCTGATCAGTCTGAGCATCACCCTAATTGAGTATTTGAAAAAAAAAGAGAGTCCCGAGCAGCCAGCCAGTTGATCTAATGAAATGAAGGCAAGAGCAGCAGTGGCAGTGGCAGTGGACTCCCAAGTTTTAGATCCGACGGACCGGATAGGTTAACACTTGCAAGTCAAAGGCGGGCATCAAAGGAGTATCAAAAGTTAGCCGGAGAACGCACACGCGGATGCTGCGGGTATCAGGACCAAGACCAGGAAAACCGAATCATCTTCTCATCTCACGATTCACAAGTGAATAAAATCTAGAAACGAACTCTCCTCAACTCTCAGTATTTAATTGTAATTTGAAGTGAGCACTTGAGCACATTCGACCCATCATGAATAAAAGACTTTTGGAAATGTTTTGTTATCATTGCCCTTCTGCGGCAGCAGTGAGTTCAGCAGTGGCGGCCGCCGTGGCTGCAGCTAATATTAACATGTCCCCGGGATCAGGGGCAAGTCCATCGTCGAGGATGTCAAGTGGTATTGTTTCAAATTCAACTTTGGACTATGGACCTTATCATCCTTGTAAGTTTAGAAAAATTAATTTAATTCTATCCGGAGCAATTATAGGCAGTTTTAAAATTTTTGGATACTTAATTAATCATTGACTCATTTTCTATTTATAAAATTTGATAAATTTTAACGAAGTTTCTTTTGACTTACACAATTGGTCACATATTTAAAATTATTGTTTCGTATTTTCGTGTATGATTTTATAATTCTATCCGGAACAATTATAGGCAGTTTTAAAATTTTTGGATACTTAATTAATCATTGACTCATTTTCTATTTATAAAATTTGATAAATTTTACGAAGTTTCTTTTGACTTACACAATTGAGTCACATATTTAAAAGTATTGTTTCGTATTTTCGTGTATGATTTTATTTTCCCCTTGTTTGTGTGTGGACTAGTTAGACATTATTTTTAATTTTTAAGTTTGAGAAAAACACAACGAAATTTTCAAATCATATAAATTTACACAAGAAACTTTAGAATGTAGTATAACCAGGAAAGGAGTTCCAAAAATTTAAGCGTTCTGCCGGTTGAAGTTTTTCATTTAAAGAGTACAACAAAAAGTTGTCCTAAAGTTGCTTGGTATTTTCTGAAATCAATTTTCCTTTAAATAATAAAATGCCTAGTATTTAAAAATTAGGACAATTAAATTTAGACCAAATGTACAATATGAGCACAGACAACAAAAAATAGCAGTACCAGGCCCGAGCAGTTAGTGCATTAAGGGTTAATCGTATTATTGCATTGAAATTTGAGTGACGGACGACCCACTGCACAAGCACAAAACGCACAACACACTTTCTGCGTTCTGCATTACATCAATTCATAATTTTCAAAAGCAAGGGTTAACTGACAAGAGGCATGAAGTCCCAATTCTTGATTCTAGTCTAGTGCGAAGGGCTATTGTGCATTACTAGTTCTAAAATATAATTTTTTTCACAATTCTAGAGTTAATCTATTTGATTTCAATTACGGTATGGCCAAGGTCGTCTACCACTCCTAACTATTTTACAAAAATTAATTAATGCACACCAAATAATATTTTGAATGTCATATAATTTGAGAATTAAAGGGGCTTTATTTTTATTTCGCCACTAAATATTATAATACGTAGATTAGCTTAAAATTTACAAATAGAGATGTGAAAATAGAAAGTAGGCAACCCTTGAGCTGGTTACCCCTAAATAACAGAGCCTTTAGCCGAATCAACATTACAAGACCTCAGACCTCCCTTCACCCCATACTAGAACCAAATTGCCCAATTCACGGATTTGTATTCCATTATGCAATTTACCACGTTTGAAGAGAATGAGTGAATGAGTCTTGTCCATTCTCCCTTTGGTTCCAAAGTGACATTATAATGTACTATTACTATTACTAACTACTGCAAGGGTTCCCTTCTGTGTCAAAGGAGACTTTAATCACTGACTCAGCACCACAGCGTGGAACTTGACACAAGGGACGACCATATGCTTAATTGACACATAATCCTATAACACGAGCTTTAGCCTAGCATAGCATATCCAATCCCACCAGAAAATCCAGTCGGGCCAGGGTAAACGTAAATTAACAATCAAATAATCATAACAAATTTTTATGTATTCTGTTCAAAATCAGACAGAGGACGGGAAAGGAAATATTAAGAATAGAATTTTATTTAGGCACATTATTTTAATTGTTCTCGCATTGCGCTCATGCCTGCATCTAAAATTCTAATAATAAATGCATCGGGATATTTGCTATTTTAAACCTTTTAAGTTTAATATTAAACTTGCCAGAAAAATATTAGCTTTAGGTGACCACAATGTTTGTACTTTTACTGATCTATGTTTATTTTATAATCCATGACTAGATCATTACTATTATGGGAAATTATTGACAGAATAAATAAATTCGGTATGCCGAATCTACACTATAAAATTTCAAAAATGAAAAATGCCCATACTAGAACCCTGATTAGAAGAGAAGCTTTAATTAAAAAATAAGACTTTCAAAGAATTTCTTTGTTTTCTACCCAAATCTCTCGAACGAATAAACTATGTACTAAATACTAATTAGATTTAAATACAATTTGAGAAAATATGTTTGGTTTGGGTTAAGTTTTGAGTTTATTTTGAATTTTCAGATCCTTCATACGGGTACACTTCCTCTGAACTTCATGATGATTCCTTTGTACGGAGAAAGCAACGGAGAAATAGGACAACTTTTACTTTACAGCAGGTGCGTTGCTTGAATAATTAATTTATTCCTTTGCAAATAAATTATTTTTAAATCAATGTTTGGTTAAACTGCTAAATTTCAAGTAGCAAACGTTAGATAAATTCTAACACCTGTAATATTCTAAATTTTTACATGTACACTACATTTAAAAAACTTTGATGGCCGATTAATTACAAATCTAATAAATCATTTTTCTTTTTCTTTTTGTTGAAATCTATTCGGAATGGAATTGTGAATGGCAGTTGGAGGAATTGGAGAATGCATTTGCACAGACTCACTACCCGGACGTGTTCACGAGGGAAGACTTGGCGATGAAAATCAACTTGACAGAAGCAAGAGTTCAGGTACTACTAGACTAGGGCTAGGGCTGGGACTTGACGACTTGTGCTTCTTTAGCCTCTTTCTCCTTCCGTCCGTCCGTGCATGGCATGAACAAATAACCCGGGTAGCGCCAAATGCCACTAGGGAGGAGAAAGGAGCTCATCTCGAGTAACCATATCCATCCGGCACTCAATTTAGAATGGACAAAGTGGATTTGGAATGATAGATGGGTTTCAAGGGTTTGGTTTGTTAGAAATAAAGAAAAAAGAGCAAAGAAAGCTAGGTTCGGGACGACTTGTCTTTGTCTGTCTTTTATATACAACAAATAGGGTAATACAGGCCGGCTATTTTTCGTGGATTTACCTTTAACAAAAGCAAACTGAGTAAAATTGTAACTGAAATATCAATTTAATTCGAAATTCTGAGAGATGTCACAATTTCTTACATTTCTTTTCCTTTTTTTTAAAAAAAAAATATTGAAATTTTGTTTATTTTCTTTTAGGTATGGTTTCAAAACCGGCGAGCCAAATGGAGAAAAGCTGAGCGTCTTAAAGAAGAATCCCAAAACAAAGGCGGAGGCGGAGGAAAAGGCGGGAGTAGTAGTAGCGGCGGCAGCAACGCAAAATCTCCAAAGCTGGCTGATAATACTGATGAATTGAGTCGACAAGGGGATGAATCTCCAAAAGATGAGAATGACAACGGGAGTGATGAATTGGACATTGACAATTTGATTGAAGATGATGAAGAAGAAGATACGACAAGAATCATGGAAAGGATTGCGGCTAAAAGAGAAAGCAGCGGCAGCAGAGCTCCAAGTCATAGTCCTACGACAAATTCAAGTTCAAATCACAGTCACAGCGCAGAAGATGAAGATAAAAAATACGTACAGGATAAGGACAATGAAAATGGAATTGGGAAAGAGCGCGGAGGAGCAGCGCGCACAGCGGTGCATATTACGCGCGCAGCTAGTAATTCTCCTCCGTCTGTTATTTCCGCCCGAGATGGACATTTGATTGCAGAAGGGTACGGGAAAAAAATTGAAAATACATGTAATTAAATACTAATAAATTTTTATTTTATTTTCTAGTTTTCGCCCAATTGGAGAAATACGTCCACTTTTCCCACATCATTTCCCTCATTTTCCTGCTCCAATGTTCTCGCCAACTTTAAAAGGTAAAATTATACAGAAAATTCGCATAGAAATTTTGAAATTTTAACTATTTTTTTTATTCAGATCTTTGCACGTATTGTCCAACCGGATCCCCAGGATCGTCGCACTTAGGGTCAGGTGACCCTAATGGACTTTTGAGTTCCCCTTCTGGTCTAAAATCTCCATTCCCATTTCCCCCTAGCCACTTTATGAACTCAGGAGGAGGAACGACAATCGGGTCACTGATTGACCCAAGGTCAACCAGTGTGGCTGAACTCCGGCGCAAGGCTCAAGAACATTCAGCTGCAATTTTACAATCTTACCACAATCTTTTTACAAATGCTCCTAATGCAGCGGCGGCAGCCGCAGCAGCAGCAGCTCATCCTTTTATACAGTCTCTTGTTCGAAAACCAACGTCAGAATAAAAAAAGGTCACGTGATTGGTTCAAGTTTGAAGATTCTGATTGGTTCACAGACTGAAGCTCCGCCCCTCAGACAGACAGGCACAGGCCACGCCCATCCATTTTATTATGTCACGCAAAATGTTTGTTTTTGTTCAAGAAAAATAAAGTGAGTCAATAAATAAAATATTAAGCGTTTATCCTTTGGGCCTCGGCCTGCCTGATGGGTAGTTTGAGTTGAGTGGAAAAGTGAATAAAGATTTGGAGAGGCTGTGTAAGTTGGCTGAGATTGAATTTGATTGCCTTTGCCTATAGCCATAGCCACGCAGGCAGATAATAAATGGGTAGATTGAATGGTGCTCGTCGTTTATTGGCTGAGAGGTTGTTATTTACGTTGTTGATAGCCATTAAGTGAGGAGCCCATTTCCTTTAGGCTTTGCTTTTCCTCCACCAGCAATGACTCCATTCCGAGACATTTAACTTTATAAAAAGGAGTGTTCAAGTAAGTTGGGCCCATTAGGAAAGTCTTTTTCCTGAGCTGCTGCATTCACATCAAACTCATTTATTACCTCCGCTTCCTGAAAAAGAGTCCAAGTACCCGTACCCGGGTATTTTCTCGTCCATGCCTGCTGCCATGCCATAATACGTAATGATAATAATATGAGGGCCAAAGTGCCTTGCCGTCCTCACTTGAATGAATAGAAAGTCAAAATCCACCCAACCAATTCATGATGAGACTCATGAATTTTTAGCCCATTAAATTCCATTCATCCTCATTCCGGCGTAGGAAAAAACGTATGTCTGCCTATGTCGGGAGATCAGTCGTCTTCAAAACCGAATTTAATTCAAGTCGTCGATTTAATGGAAAAAAAGAGGAAATTCCTCTCACTCTCACAAAGCACGTTAGGTTTTCCTCTTTATTGTTCAAAAAACACATAAAAAAGGACAAGGGGGAACTTTAATGGCAAAATAATACAGTGCACTTGGTAATTTTTTTTATTTTTAAGTACATACATGGGCATGAGCTGGTCAAATGTCAAATTTTAATTTAAAAAATTGCAGTAGCAGTCCGGAGGAAGCACCTAATGAATTTTTGTACATTAACTTTGCATTTAATTTTTACCTAAGGTCGTTCATATAGAATATTTGAAAATTAATCCGAATTTTCACTGTCGACGACTCATTTCCTTAATCATTCAATAAAATCTAAAGGAAAACGTGTAGAATCGTATAATACCCGCCTGCTGCCTGCCTGAACTTCCTTTTCCTTTATCTTTTATCCGCTGAGTGCGTCCGCCCGTTGACGCCTCATCATTTAAATCCCTCACAAGTGTAAATTATGGTGAAAAGCCATTAAGTAATAAAATACTGCAACTGCGTTGGATTCGGTCCCTTGATTTTGAGAGAAAGTTGGCCGGAAGACATTTCAATTTATTACTCTAGAGGCAGAGGCAAAGCATTAGGTAAATAATACAACAAATAGACCAAGTGTACATAAGTAGTTGGTAAATTACCGCTTTGTCACAGTCGATTAGGGAAACTCCATACGTCCATTGTCAACCAAGCCAAAGAACAGAACAGAAGGGTCGTCGAAGACTCATCTCATCTCATGGCGGGTGGGCAAATACACAAAAATAATATACATGGGCATGGCAGGGCTCTCCCAATCCAAATCCACTAGACTAAACCTTTTCAAATGGAAATTTAGCATTTAATCCCTCGTCCTTCTCAAACTCAATGTAAATGAAAATGTACTTGTCACCCAATATTCACATTCACTACGCATCCGGAAAATAATACAATGGTAGCAATACCCCAAATTATAAGGGGTAAGAGAATTATGACATTTTGAATACCAACTTAATAAAAACCTGTATTAAAATATTTCTAATCATTTAATTACTCCAAATATTTGACTGGCTTTGGTTTTAATTATGATATTCATGATTTTTTTAGAATTTTGATGCAAAATTTTCAAACCATTCCCAAAATAAGCCAGAAAGTACGCTGAAAAATTGTGTATTGATTCAGGGTGGCTGGGCTGTTACATTGTATCAATTTAAGGCCTAGGCCTAGGGGGAAACGAAACAAGACACAATCCGACAAAAATCAAGAGGAACACTCGTTCCATGAATACAGATTGAATTCTTTATTTTAGCCTGAAGCCTCCGCTCCATGCACACATACACACACATGGCGAAACTCATCCCAATTCAGGAATCAGACAGAATCAACCAAATAAATAAAAACTCTTCACTTGCACTTGCACTTGTACTCTGCCAAATTGTGGGTAATAAAGTAGTTTCAATGCTTCAACACACTACTCGTTCACCATATTTCCGTCCTTCCTTCAATTTGGATTTCAATTTCGTTTGTTTATTTGTTGAGGAATAGAAAAATTGGAAAAATATATAGGAGGAATAAGACAGCATGGTTGTATACGAGATGAAATTGAGATTAAATCTCGTATGGAAAATTTTTCTGGGAGTGAAGTGAATCAACTCAATCTGCTCAGATATGGCTTTGGCTTTGGCTTTGTGGTTTAATCCATGTATGTTTGTCAACGCACTTCAATTTAGTTCATCATTTCGGAATAATATCATAAATCCATCCACTTTCACTTTCACTGACTGACTGAGTGACTCGAATCCTAGCCTAAGGGACGGGAAAATTGGGTATCATTTCAGAAATGTGATATGAGAAAAATTCTACAGTAATCATATCGCATATTTTATGCAAATTTAGATTTTTCCCTTGGTTCGAGTAATTAATAAAATATTAAATAGAGAAATTACGCAGTGATGACTTCTACTAATTTACCTCCAATTTTCAATTCAACAATACTTTATTTTAAAATTACGCTATGTCTCAATCTCAACATTTTATGAACTGAATAGTTTTTGTTCGCAGTTAAACACAAAAATTAATTAATTATATAATCCCGGCACCACTGGTTCCACTGCCGGGAATGAGGATGAATGTTCACTAATGAATTCCCAAGAATCATGGCCAATTGTGCACAACCCAACAATTAAAATCACAATCGTCAAAGTCGTAACGATATTCTTGAGTGAATCAAATTTCTCGACAAGGGTTTCGTCTTCAAAGTCTAGGAATTAAAAATTATTCACATTTCTTAGCCAAATTGTCAATTTTTTAACGCTTTAGTCACGAACCTTCTTCCAAATAATTATGATTTCTCAAATAAATCTTGGCAGTACGCGTATGTCCCCATTTTCCATTAAAAATCGTCCAAATAGGTAAATCCAAATAAACTGGAACTCCAGAATTTGCCTCTACCAAATTCATTTCATCTTTGCAGAATTCGTACTGACGAAGATCCTTTAATGCAATTTCAAATTCAAAAATTACTTAAAAATATTATTTTAAATGTCCAATTTAGTTTTCTTACCACAAAACGCTCGAGAACAGATCTGAGCGTTGTGCTCAATTCTCTACGTGGGATTTGATGCACAAGTTTGGCCATACCATGCACATGAGGCTCAACAGAAAAAACACCTTTTCCATCAAATTCTTTAAAAATGAGGCAGAATAAATCCTCTTGGCAATCGGACGTAAAATCGTCGGACTCATCACACGAGTACTCCATGTCTGAATTCATTTTTTTAGCTCAAAAAGTAAAAAATGGTCAAATTTTGAGGTGAAATCTCACAAAATCGGACCCATACTCATTTTTTTTTTGTTTATTTACGACTAGTGCATCAAAAATTACTCATAGCGATTCAAACTAATCCAAAAATTGATAAGAACTATCAAATTCTCGTTTTTTCAGCATGCATTCATACAACAATCCAATTAGTATCGATTTGGTTATGTTCATTATGTAAATGTTCCATTAATTAATTACAACTCCCCGTTAATAATAATTTCAAAGAGACTGGAAGTATATAAATCCGAATTTATCCCAAGTGGATGTCAACGATGTAGAATTCTTGGAACTGAATTAAGAATGACAAATGTTTTTGGAAGGATAAAGTCCGTCCGATAGCCGCCGACACAAACCGACCGATGACAAAGTTTCTAATCACTTTTCTATTCATTTATTCTCATTAAGATTTTGAGAACGTACGTAAGATTCAAGATGAGAGCTAAGAAAATCCCATTAATAATAATAGCATTTTGTGTCCGATTCCGAATTCGGGTTGGATACACGAGCACCAGCACCAGCTTTTTGGTTTTGGCTTAGTAATGTTATAAATTATGAGATGAGGAAAATGAAAGGATTATTATTTTGTGTACTTACTTGAGTTGTGGTGAGTTGGACGGACGGAGTGAAAGGATTGATAATTCGTCACTGACAAGATTTAATGTAGTTCATTCATAATTTATGAATGAATGATGGGGCTTGGTTGACTTGAATGAATAGTCCAACATAACTCACTAATGGGATCTCTAAATCATTCATTTATGAAAATCTTCTTCCTTTAGCCAGCAGCATAACATCTTACAGCTTGACTCAAAACTTATGTACGTGTAGTGTAACTTTCCTTGGCGGCTTTGCTTTCTCCGTCACTTTCAATTTCAATACATGGAAAAATAACTGATGACTAAATTATACACGAAATAGCGTAAAAAACCATAATTCAAAAAAGCTGTAATATTTTAATATAATATTTTATGAATTTAAAAAATACACTACAGCGTTAAGAGTTATCTCAAATAAATCGCGTAAAATTCCATTTCTACTTAATGTAGTATCCGCATATTAAAAAATAAGTTCACAAAAATATAAAAAATTTCTCTAAGTTCAAGAATTTTCTAAATTTGTTATAGAATTGAGTTCATAATTTTATTGAATTTTGTTCTTGCATTACAATTTAGCACACAGCCAGCCCACTCTACTCTATTATTCCATTACTCCAATTTTAATTCAATTTAATTTCTAGTGCATTGCTCCGCGCTCCATTCCTGCATAAGCTTAAGCATAAAAAAGTAAGTCCGCCTATGCCAATGCTTGCACTCAAATTGACACTAATCCTAATTATTCCGGCCGGGAGGATCGATTATTTAATAGCTTTTTAAATCTTTTAATAAGTTCATCGCATTTTCTTCTATACTTTGGCATTCTGGCTGACTTTTCTCCAAGACTTGGTCTCAAGTATTTATTTCCTTCCACAAATAATAATGAATGACAAAAAGTTTTTATTTTCCCCTTTCACCAGGAAATAAGAGGATTGGGCCAATTCCCTTGAGATATGGTGAATTCCTACAAATAAATAGGATTAGGCTTGGCTAGGGCAGGCACAGGCACAGGCAGGGTACTAGTACGTACGTACGACCAGGGTTGGTCCGACCGACCGGGAAAAATCCGAAACAAAGAGAGATCGATCGGAAGTTGAAGGAAAGATTTATTTTGAGCTTTTTCCTTGGAAAAGGCAAGTAAATGGAGCGTTTAGGGCTCTTCACTTCCGCCACTCTAGCCTAGCCTAGTCGGCTGGACAATACGAATGGTTCTGGGGGAAAAAACATACTTAAGCCACTTATGAACTTGGCTGGAACATTATTACCTATTTACTTTGTACTAGTCGGCTATTAACACTTGGCTAAGGCTAGTGGCGGATTGCATTAGATAGGACCTGTCAGGATAGGATAGGATCTGGTAAAGTAAAGAGTCATTCCATTAGGACCTCAGTCATTATTCTTCTTTTAGAAGGGAATGAGATGGGAGGTTTTATATAAATAGATTTCCATTTCGATTCCATACTAGAAAATAGAAAGGAAGCTTAAGGCTGCTAGGGCTAGGCAAAAGGGATTGAGAGTTGGCAGTGATTGAGATATAACGGAAAAGAAATGATTTGATTGATGTTGGCTCAAAATCAAACTAATCGTCAAACAAAATCGGGCAAATACGGCTGAGCCTGAACCGCAATCAGTTCAACAATCGTTTTCCCATCATCTCTTCCAATTTGTCAATAGTCAAAATTCATCCGAATTAAAATACGTAGGACAATTTAAGTATATGAATATATAATTTTGTATGTTTTGTTTTAAGTTTAATCAAATTGCTTGTTTACAATAATTGTAACCTAACCTTACCTAACCTAACTTAACCTAACCTAACCTAACCAAACTTAACCTAATCTAACCTAACCTAACCAAACCTAACCTAACCTAACCAAACCTAACATAACCTAACATAACCAAACCTAACATAACCTAACCTAACCAAACCTAACCTAACCTAACCAAACCAAACCTAACCTAACCTAACCTAACCTAACCTAACCTAACCTAACCTAATTGAGCAATGATCCAGTCATGATAATTGGCGACATTAGCATAAACACTTGGGAAGTTTGGATTTCCACATTGTCCACGAACTCCCCAAGATACAACTCCACATTGATAGCCCGAGCTTGACCCTAGGTCAAGGTCACTGGTGCAGACCAAGGGACTTCCAGAATCACCATTGCATGCTCCTTTCTGCTCGCCTGGGCTATTTGCGCACATCTTGAACCATAAAATCCAAATTTTACTCAATTTCATAGTACGTATGCAAAATTTTACCATAGCTTTAGTGATTGGATTGATGATAGCGTAGATGAGTTGACAGCGAGATCTTGGGAAAACTTTGAGATGAACTTCTTGAAGAGCGTCTGGTGGGACTGAGGCGTCATTTGCTGTAAGTCCCCACCCAGTGCCTGAGGCTGGGCCAGAGGGTTCGATCCCTTGAGGTGAAATTGGAATGATTTTGACCACATCGTTCAACTCGAGTGGTGTGGACAAAGTTAAGACAGCAATGTCATTGTTAATGTTGGCTGTGTTCCAGGATGGGTGAACTACGAAAGAGGCGACGTCACGGCGTTGTTGAGTGACTTCGGCCACTTTCTACAAGTAAGTTGAAAAATTTAATTTTGAGATATTAATTAACTTTTGCAGCACCACACCATATTATGAGCTCCAGCGATGACGACTAATTGATTCGGTTTAACGGTGTCGACACTATAACGCAAATACGTTGGGTTTAAATGATTAATAAAAAGTTAACTCATTATTATTGTAGATTACCAGTGAGCAGCAGTCAAAATTTTTGTTGGACTCAGCACAGATCCACCGCATCTGTGGGATTTGGCTCCTAATGCGAATAGAATACATAAAAAAATCAATTAACTTCACAAATTTTTATTTTCGATCATAAATTTACCTCCAGTAGAAGAATATTGAAGGGAGATTTGATATGGGTATGCATTAGGTGGGGCATCTTGTCCACCGATGATTCTTCCTTCCCCAAAGGCAACCGTCTCATCAGACTTAATTACTGGGGAACCTTAATTAATCAAAACAAATATTAAAACTAAAATTTCAGTTTTCGATTGTTTAATATTCATTTAATTACCAAGCACTACTTGGACGAAGAAGCAGAATGCAATTATTACAACTTTCATTCTGATTTTAATTTAGGCACGAGAGCAGAAGTGGAAATGACAAGAACAATTTTTTAGCATTGGATATGCCCGATTTTTATAACAACTTTCATATCGGAAGTAGGAAGTTTGGTAAGTCAGTTGAGTGTTTTATTTGCAGGAAGTGCGAGATATTGTATTCCGAATTCAGAAATAAAACACGGAATATCGAGGTCATACTAACTAAATTTATTTTTAATTCGTTTTTGTTGATTTTATTTGCTAGACAGTATACAGGGAGTAGCTCTTCACCTTCAATTCAAGGGTGTAAATTGTATAGATAAACAATAATAAAAATATAATACAATAGAATAATAATACAGTGTGATTGTCAATTAAATGATTAAATATATGACATTTGAAAGTCCGCTTTCCGCAAATTAGCTCTACCATCCACTACCATCTCACGTTCACGATTTGAAATGCAACATTAACATTGGGCGAATAAAACATTTTTGAGTTCTGTTTCTGTTTTTGAATTTATTATTAATTCGTAACTTTCCACAATTCTAATTTTACCAATAAGACAAAATACTAATAGTTCTTCAATATAAAATATTTTTCATTTAAGAATAGAATAAATACGTTGAGTTCCAGAAGAAGCAAGTCGGTGTAGCCTTCAACTAGAGTAGGACAAACTGTAGTAAAACGAATAACTCGGTTTCAGATTGATTACTTACAAAGTAAATTTCATTCAGAGATAAGAGTTGATTGCTGGGAAATTGTGAGTATCACGTTCAAAGTTCACGTTTACCATGAATGGTCAACTCGACTGACTAACTGGACCACTGTCCTGCTCCAGGTCCAGGTGAACTATAGTCTGAGTTCATTATTACTTCAATCGTTTTACACTTGGGTTTTACCAATATTTAGCTCGTCATAAATAATATAAAACGTGATTCTCTAATGTGATGATGCTGGATAATTTAACTTAGCACTATGAAAACTTACCTTGTAGGTAAAAATTACTTCAGGACCGGAATTTCCAGTAAAGTCATTGGAAATCTCAGTCTGAGCAGTGAGTGCAATTTTGCTTGCAATCTGAATGAATTAACATAGATTTGGAATTTACCCTACAATTCGAAATTAAGTTCGACTTTACCCTTCATTGTTTAGAATCCAATCAATGCAAACTGGCAAAATGCAAATCCGTTGTAACTGTGTATTGCAAATGCAAATTATGCCGAAACTGAACCCAAACTTCTCGACACTGAAATAGTCATGTCTAACCCTGATATTTCCATTCCTCGTCACGTTCATTTTTTGTATATAAATACCAAACTCAAATTACATGCTCATCACTCACATCACAACTGATATTTCCATTCCTCGTCACGTTCATTTTTTGTATATAAATACCAAACTCAAATTACAACCTCATCATTCGCATCACATCAACTCTCTTGCTTATTAAAATTTTTCTATAAAAATGGATTACTCAACCCATGCCGGAAACCGTAGTCGAATTCTTTACCTGTCAATCCCCGTCGTTCTGTTTTTAGCCATTTATTATTGTCAAGGGGTTGAAACGCCTGAAAATCATGTGAATATTACTTTGAAATTACAAGGAAATAAAATTCAGGACGATTTGGCCGACAAAAATCAGGATCACGACCATAGCAAAAGAGTTTATTCATTTTTTAACACAACGACTTGTTCAGCCCATCACTCCAGTCTTGTCCAAGAAGTCCGTTCCTATAAATCTATAGTGAGTGAAATTGTTTACGAAACAATGCACGGGACCTACAAGGGTCGAGCTTACAATCAACTCGCAGATTTTGTTGACACGCACGATTCTCGGCTATCTGGGTCTGATGGGCTAGAAAATGCGATTGATTACCTCAAGGATCAAATGGAAGAATACGGATTTTCCAACGTGCATACGGAAGACGTTCCAAATGTTCCTGGGTGGAAAAGGTAAACGATAGGCGAAACCAACAATTTTTACAAAAACTAATTAAATTAACAGGGGACACGAATCTGCACAATTGTTGAGCCCAAGACCAAAAAAGTTGTCAATCCTTGGCCTAGGCATGTCAGCCCCTACGGCGGCGTCAGGAATTAAAGCCCAAGCCATTGTTTTTAATTCATATCGAGAAATGCTAAGAAATCGAATTCTAGTTGATGGGAAAATTGTAATTTGTAACTACGGTGGACCCGCGAAGAATGTTTTGGACACAAAGGACAATGGTTATGCTCAAATCGCGTATTCTGGAGCTTCAGCCGTTTTATACCGCTCAGCTGCACCATTTTCAATTTATTCTGCTCATGCTCGTCGTGCAAATTTATACTATGATGGCTCAGCTCCAGAAATCCCAATTGCGTACTTGACTGTAGAAGATGCTGATTTCTTATCACGTGTTCAAGCGAGAGGTAAAACATTTTAATTAAATTCTAGTCTCATTAATTCACTAACAAAATATTCTGACTCAGGATCAAAATTGTCAATTTATCTCAACATGCAAAATACAAATGAAACACGAACGTCTCGAAATCTTTTTGGAGATTTAACAGGGAGAGAAAAACCAGAAGAATTTGTGATCCTTTCCGCACATTCGGATTCTTGGGATGTTGGCCAAGGGGCTCAAGACGATGGAGTTGGAATTTACTCAACAATGGAAGGAATTTCTTTGCTAAAATCTCTCAATTTAATCCCACGTCGAACAATCCGAGCTGTAATGTGGACAGCGGAAGAATATGGATTACTAGGCTCTCAAAAATATATTGAAGACCAAGGTCAAATGTTAAACAATCAGTTGAGCGTAGCAATGGAAGCTGACTATGGATGTCTGACAGCCATGGGATTAATTTTTAACGGAAAATCAGCCTTAGGTTGCATTCTTCATGAAATTTTGCAGTTGCTTCAAGAAGTCAACGTAGGACTCCTTGTCCAGACTCATACTTATCGTAGTGACTTGGATAATTTTCAAGATGCTGGATTTCCAGTCGTTTCTCTGAATGGGGATGATGGTCGTTATTTTTGGTTTCATCACACAGAGGCTGACACAATGACAGCAGTCAATTCTACAGTACTAGACACATGCATGGCAACTTGGGCTGCGACTGCATTCATTCTAGCAGATTTGAAGGAAATGATCCCAAGGGGTTTCGATCCTTTGTAATAATTTTGAAATTTTTATAGTCATGTACACTTTAAAACACACTAGGATAAATGTTTTGTATTTTTTGAATTTTTTTTTACTGCAATTCTTCTAAATGTACCGAATTCATAATGCGTTTTAGGACTAAATGTGAAAATAGTCTCGAAAACTTTAGTAGAAGTGTGCAAATATAAATTTCTATTCCAATTTTCTCCGTCATTGTGTCTATTCGCATGTTTTACAGGATAAGGCTTTACATGATAAGGTCCTAAGGTTCTTCTTACTATAATTAAAAACTCTAAGGAAATTGATTCTAGATACCACAGTAGTATCCTAATTGTCAGGCGGACCGACCACAGAACACGGATATTATTATTCGCAACTGATTACACACAACGCGCCCAAGTTCATTCTTTTTCTTCCTTCCTTTTCCAGCATAAGTTATCAATTCTTTCGAACCACAATTAATAATAAAAGTAACCATAATCATTTACTACTCTATCCTGCGTTGTCCATTTCCGAGAGACAAAAACAGTTTTTATACCAGGCTACGCTCTCACGCACAGGTATGGTATAGTTTATAATTGCATAAAAAAGTATGATGTGGTAGTAATTGTACCTGGAACATCCCAAGTCAATATCCCGATAAGATTGAGTATTTTTTCAGGTATTAATTAAGGTGCTATTCTCGTATTACTATACTGGTTCAATGTCGAAACCACAGTGTGACCTTTGACATACTCGGCTATGCTGCGTGTTCTAATTAATATTGTACGTCTGAGATATTCAAAAATCTTGAACAGACGACCAGAGCCCATAATTTACCACATTTCAGAAGTTCAAGCCCAAAAATGTTTATTTTGATTAGCCTGTTTAGAAATCCTGTTCCTGTTCTGTACTGTCGCAGTAGGAATTCCAAAAAAAGTTTATTTATTTAGAACTAATGAATTAAGAGTGATTCTACCGATGGAAGGTATAGGAGTCAAATTTTCCAGAGCGGTGGTGGTGACGCAGTGATAAAAAATATCTGCAAGCCGAGCGGCCGAACCAGGCCACGATTTGGACTTGCCTGTGTCTAGAGTTAGTCTTAGTTTAAAGTGAGCAAGCACGACGCTCTATCGCTGTGGAATAAAAGTTCAAAAATTTATTTTATTCTGCATTTTAATATGAGTCAGGGAGAAAAAGTTCGAATTGTTGTCTACATTGAAATTGTAAGTTAAAATTTTAAAATTCTACTAGATTAGGCAATTTTAATTTTATATTTATCTCCAAATCATAAATTTTTAAGGGCCTGTACATTCTTGGCCTCGTGACGATCGTAGGATGTCTTGTCTTTGCTGCTGCTTTTGAGGAATTTCTTCTAAAAACTTTCGGGGAATTTCTTCAGAAACTTTTTGAAACTTTTGTTTCTAAGAATCAGGACAAAGAAGAAGTGGCGAAACAAATTTACGTAGTTGTTTGCATTGCATTTGGTAATTTTCTATTTCCTAATTAATGAACTCAGAAAAATTTAATTTAATTTTAATTACGATTTATTTCAGCTGTAATGATGCTGATTTCCCTGATTCTTCTCATTATTCTTTTCAAAGGGCATAGGCAGGTAAGGTAGTTGACCTATGACCTATGACATGAAGATAAAACTAGTATGAAAACATTTTAAATTAATTTTTCAGAGAAGCGCAGGAAAATTACGCGTATGGTTCGTAATCGGTTGCATAGGAGTTGTCATAATGACCTTGGGGATTATTTCAGCGTTAGCTTTTAATCCAAGGCTGTTTGTAATTTTGATCCCACTAATTGCACTCACTGCCTACCGGACTTGGGCTCTTACCTGTGTCAATGCACTCATCGATGACATTTCAGCTGGACCTCCAGGAGAGCCTATTCCATTTGACCCAATTCAGTTCAAAAGTCCTGGTTTGGAGTTGAACAACCTTGGGAATACAAACGTTTAATAAATCATAAATCATGCAATTCAAATTTTACTATTATTGTGCTTCTTTATACGGGTCAAATAAAATTTATATGGGGCTAGTTCTGAATTTTCAATTTCATATTCAGAACTGTTGTGGATAATTCCATTCAAACTATTAAATTTCAAAGCAAAATTACCAAACTGACTAAAGATTCACTAACACATAATTTCGCCCAGTCGAGACTCATCTTAAGCAAAGATTAACCTCTGACCAGGAATTTATGAAATTGGCACGAGTGGCAGGCAGGCACTTACGCATATCACGGTACGGGTTTTGTTGGCGGAACGTTGTCATCGTTGAGTGTCAGCCAGGTCATGGCCAAGACAAGCCAAGCTAAACGATCCGGTCCAGCAGATTTCACGCCTCGGCTAAAATCAAGTCTTCAAAAATTTTAAGGCAAAAAGCATGAGGGTAAATAAATTAGTCCCTTGCCTTGCTACCTTGAGTAGCATTGCATTAGCGTTAGCATTAGAATTCTCACATCCCACTTCACTTCTTAACTCTTTATCCAAAGAAAAAGAAAAGAAAAGGGAAGGGAAGGTGTGGGAAAAACTTAGCAACCAAAACCAAAAAGGAGATCTCCACTCACTCAACCGCTCAGTACCATTTCCTCCACATCGGCGCAGACAGATAGACGGCCAGATTTTTACTTTCATTCAATTAGCCATCAGAATAAATGTCAAGAGTTGCTGGCTGCTAATAAATCATAGACCAATTAATTAATTCTTAATTAGCCATCGGCCAACCGGCCAGAAAAAGATTCGTACTACAAGAAGTGAAATTAAATTTAGGTTAAAGGAGAAGGCAAGGCATACTGCATTTGCACGTGTAGTGTAATTGTGATTGTACATTTTTTTCGTATGCAATGAATAGACGGTCGACATTTGAAAAGTGAAGTGGACTCTTGTTATTATTATTGTAGTGCAAAGTGGTTCTTCATGCAATTTCGGCATTGCACTGTAAGAAACTGAAACTTGAGCCTAGCAATTTGGCTAAAGAGAGTTTAGTTTAGTTTAGTCCGGCTAATTTAAGCTGGACAATGCTCTTCGTCTGAGAGTCTGAGTGAGATTTTTACATAATAAGCCAGCCAAATTGCGAAATTACAAACGGAAGGCAAGGCATTTGCACGCAAGGCAGAAGGCAGACGGGGAAGTCTCAGACAAAAATACGCAACGCAGTGCACTACTCACACATGCTAAAGGTAAGGAATATATGTGTAATTTTAATAATTTCCGGTGATTAGTTTAAAACTTCCGTATTAATTTATGATTATGAGTGTAGGTTCAAATTCCATTGAGTTTTTTGTTAACTAGAAATAATTTAGCAAACGAGACCACAGGTTCTTGCCAGCTCATCTTTTAATTTTATTCTAAACCAGAATTTTTGCGGTATTTGGATTTTTTGGAAGAAATTTTTATTTTTGTGAAGCTAAATGAAATTTTCTTTTGAAATTTAATCAAGTAATATTTTGACAAGTGCAATGCAATGCATGACAACATGGCTTTTTTCTTCGTCCATTTCTTCTTCCTTCCTTGTAATTATTCTTTCATTTTTTATTAGCCATTCTAAGCATTTAAATTAAATGAGCATTCTTCATGCATTTTTAGTTTTGACTTGACTTGACACCAGTAAAGCCAAAGAGGAAAAGATTAGAGAGTCATGTGCATCTTGGTGGAATAAACTTGAAAGTTTTTCCTAGTTGCTTGGGCTAAACTTCGTGCATGCATCTGCATTCTCCCTATACTATAGCCAAATAATTCTTGTTTACATTTTCAAACTTAACCTTGCATGAAAGAGAAAAGAAAAAGAGTTGGAAATAAAATTCAAGAAGAAATCCAAAGAAGAAGAAGACGCACTACACTATGGGAATTTGCTCTACTGTGTTACCTTGTGTTGTGGTTACGGACTCTTGGACTGCCTCAGATTACCAATGCAATTAATGTAATGGTAATGACTCGACTCTGCTCTGTGCAGTGCAAGTGCTATTCATCACCACAGGAAGAAAAGTATGTCAGTAAATTTATGATCCGCGAAAATGATAAGGAAAAAAAAACATTAGTGTAAAGGAAGAAGAAGAAGGAAAAAAATTACAAGATCGTGTGAACTTGACAAGGGAATCCTAATGGATTCTGTAATTTAAATATCTTCAGTCTCTCCTATAATTAGGCAAATATTTATTGTAGGTAAAATATCCGTGGATGTAGTAAATAATTTCAGGCTCATCAATAATACCAGATAAAAATGGAAATTAGGGCACGACTAAGGCTAAGGCAAGGCTAATAATGGACAATTCTCATCCTTATCCATACAAAAACAAAGATCAGGAAGTTCAAGTACAGTACAATGTAATTTGGTAAGAAAGTGGACAAAACACATCACTGTATCATGTTCACCTTCAATTTTTTTGTCAAATCTCTTCTCTACATGGTAAGAATCAAAATGTGACGCCCAATGCAATGCAAATGCAAATGCAATTGTAAGGGTGGGATACAGACTGCATCCGCTTATTTTGCAAGTCATGACATGACAGCATCCTCAAAAAATCATCAAAGAAAAAATTAAAAGCAATTTATTTTGATTTTTAAATGTAGCAGCAACAAGCTCAAAAAAAGTTAAACTTAATTGACAACTTAGCTAAAAATTTTCAATCTGAGTACTCTAATTAAATTCTTACGCAGACACGCCCTCGCAAATTTTCAAAAATTGAATAACCTGATTTTACCCTGTGAATTGGTGCATAAACATGTTCTAACAAGGGACCATTTCGAAAGATGACTCACAGAATTCAACCTTTCATATTTTATTACAAAGTACCTTTGGTATAAACATTTTTCGTAAAAACATTATCTGC
>WJEZ01000264.1:0-34532 GCA_009869925.1 Thalassaphorura encarpata
AGGTCGTTGTTTTCTTAAACCTACTTTCCCGCCGATCACAGAGGCCGTTCATAAATTAAACGCCTTGAGTATTCATCATGCCCCTGCCAATGGCATTACCCCTATCTACCTTCCTAATTAGTAAAAAAATGAATAGATTAATTTATTAACACATATTCTATTACATAGATTACGTAGATTTGTATCTATGTATGATCTAAATGATGGCTGATGCAAAACAAAACAAATAAATTTTTTACGCCCTATATTTTTTTATTTAAAAGGTCATCTTGGCACTAGCGAGAATTACTTACAATCTGCAACGCAACTCTACATTTGCGTTCGCATTCGTCTTCGTCGTTGATCTTCGTTTTATTCCAAATTACGCATCACAAACCTGGATACGATACTCGGCGCATTTACTTTTCCATGCAACCCTTTATAATAAAAGAGGGGGCAATGCCCTTGCTACGCAGCGGAAGCAGATTACTGCCAAATCTATCCGACTTGAAATGAGATATCAGATCAGAGAGACATGACATGGACGATGGACATGAGTCCGTTTCTGCCCTATGTTGTAATTTGTAATGTATATAATGAAATGAAACAATGAAATTAGAAATTAGTTTCGTACTCATTTAGATTTTGAAAATTTCTTATATGCACATGAAGCAGATGTGAATGGAAGAACAAAAAATTTAAAAAAATAAAACAATAGTCGAGAATAAAATCACAAAAATACATTCAGGAAGGAATCAATTTAACCAAAGGGGCTCTTCTCTTTCGATGTCTCTTAACATATGACTACTACAGTGTTTCAGCTGAAAGTTTCGTCCAGTTCCCCAGCCTAATGGCTTGAAGGCGTTGAAGGGAGATTTGTAAAATTAAAATTACATCGACATCAACCCCACAGTGGTACTTTACTTATTCTTTAAATCAATTGTTCGGACTACTTTCTAGCTGTAACGAAAAATCATACATCCGAAAGCCATGGAGTTCAGAGGCCCAACAAAAACACACTTAATTCGTAATTACGTAATTCGTAGAAGTTTCTTTATTACGAAAGTAGGGCGATCGACCACTTTTGGTAATGGCAACGTTTCTGTATTCAGGGTGAACGTAGACTACAGGAAGTTGCTTACAAAATAGGTTTTGAATTCTTTGTTTTTGTCATTTCGTTTCTAATTTTTCTTTTTCTAACATGCATGGGACGATGGGGGTAAAAAGAAGTAGAGGAATGAGACTCATCTCCCCTTAAGCATAGCCTACGTACGTATCCGCATTTAATTGTCTCCATGTGGCGCGTCCAGTATTTTTTTCTGCACACAGAAAGACTCAACCCGTAGGCCGTGCCTGTAGCTGAAAGAACAGAGCAGATGCCCATATCGTCAAATCCAGAGTCTCGATACAGTGACCATTCAAACCCACTCAACTCTTGACTCTCATTTCAAATCCTCATTCTAAAAATGATAACGTATCCATTAATTCCAAATTGGATTAATAAAATTTGTAATCCAGGTCAGATTTTTGGCCTGTACGACTTTGTCCACTGTATGGAAGTGGATGAATGGAAAGGGGGACACGGTACGGCCATTTTGTATGACTGATTTTTGGCCTGTACGACTTTGTCCACTGTATGGAAGTGGATGAATGGAAAGGGGGACACGGTACGGCCATTTTGTATGAGGAGCGGATACTCCGTATCCATACACACGACACAGACATAGACAAAGCAAAAAGGCCAAGAAAGGGAGTGGAGATTTGAAAAGCCAGCTGCATGTAAATAATAGGAGAGGAAGCCAAAAAAGCAGCAACCAGAAGGGCAGGCAGCCAGGCAACGCAGGAAGGTAGGTTGAAGATTATAACGTCTTCTCTACTACTTCCCCCCAATTTAATTGCCATTTGGAAGGATATTTGCCCTAATGATTAATCTCTGGATTTAAAATCAAGTCTGTTTATTAAACAAAAATTGTGATTCAAGTCCCCAGTGTGGTAAACAATATAAAATTCATCTGCCAGTGCGTCTGGATCCTATTTTGTCTTCTGGATCCAAACGCGCGTTAAAAATATTTTTTCACCCCAGTGTAATAATTGTGTTCAGTGATTGCATTTACGTGGAATTCGGGGTTGGGCTCTGAGCTCCTTGGCTTCGGCACTCCGTCCCCCTCCTCCGCCCCTTCTTCTGGAGGATTTCTCCAGCAGCAAAATCATCAAGCGGCGGAGAATAGTAACGGCGGTGGTGCCCCTCCAAATTTATCTACTGGAGGTCAATTCCTTGGCGGTGGAACAATTTGGGACGAGACGGAGCCGACTAATAATACCAATTCCAAGGAGGAGCCAGGAGTACAAATTCAGAACAGCCAGTATCAGCAGCAGCAACAACACCAAAACGGCGCGGGGGACGAGGAAAATAGTCATTTTTACTCGGCCAGAGAAAGGATAGACATGTTCCCAGTGCAGCGTAAGTATATCTATTACAATTTCCATGATTAATGATAATACTTGTCGTTTAAAAGCAGAGCTGTTGTTTTGCTTCTTTGTTTACACCTCTGTCAGCATTTTGTTTCCGTGTTCTTTTTGCTGACACAGGAGTTAAGTCAGCTAGAATGAGAAAGATAAAGATATACCACACTGTTTGTTTGCTGTGAACCTCCTTTCATTGTCTTTACTACCCTTAACTTTGGTTGGANCCCTTAACTTTGGTTGGATCATTTTCCTTTCAGGAATTCCCGGAAGGTCATATTTAAGTATTTAATAGAGCAATGTGCCTTGTGTTTACACGTATAGGTCAGATTTATTCTCACTTACAAAGGATAGGAGTTATGATTCTGAAGAATGACTTTACCCAATACCCACCACCACCAGAAATAAAAATAACCCCTACTGGCCCCACAGGGAAAATTCTAGGGAGTTGAGATAGTTGACCTGCCTATGCCATAGCCATACCCAATTTTACTAAAAATGCCTACAAAAATATTTTTCTAACTGACAAGGGAACATTTTTCGGTGTAACACTTCGAATTGGCTGCATTTGTTTTTGGAAGTCAGGTCGACCTTCGTGATGATGACTGTAGTTGAGATATAGTTGACCTGCCTATGCCATAGCCATACCCAATTTTACTAAAAATGCTTACAAAAATATTTTTCTAACTGACAAGGGAACATTTTTCGGTGTAACACTTCGAATTGGCTGCAACAGGCTTTGTTTTTGGAAGTCAGGTCGACCTTCGTGATGATGACTGTAAAAATTAGCCGCCCATATGACCTTTGACCTGTGCTAGGCTAGCTCAAGTGTGCGATTTTGCTATGCTTTTAACGACAATTGAGTGAATCTGTTGTATTTATCTGTCATCTGTACGGTTTGCTTCATTGTTTTCCATTCCTGCTTGTACAGCACATGCTGTCACTAAGTCATATATCCTATTTCACTCCAGATATCCAATGTTGTTTCATTGACAAACCAAAACCAACTAGCTCGAATTATTAGGTTTGAAAATCAAGATGTTACAAATTATTTCCCGTATACTAATAATAGTAATTCTGCGAGTAAGGTTTCGTAATAGTATGCAACAGCATTACAATTTACAAGAAATAATGGATATTATGTTGAGCAGAGTGATAGAATATAATTTTACACGGAAATACCCGGAAGTCTTATTTTCTCCTCTAACAAATTACTGAACTTACCAAGAATACAAAATACACTCTTCGTGAATTTTCCATTGTAGAAATTCTTTACCTGCTTATGCCAGGAGTGCTTTGCTTAGGTTTAGTTGGTTTAGTGTACAAAAAGGGTAAAGGGTTAAAAGAAAATCAAGATAAGGTCCATAAAATATGCATACCTTCATTTCTTGACCCCAAAAATAAGGTTCAGTCTAAAATAGAATAAAAGGGTAAAGGGTTTGTTACAACGGAATGACGACATGACATGAACGTGTAAAATGAGGCACTCTTTGAGTCTAGACTACAATAATCGAAAACCAAATCAAAGCAAAAAATTTAGGAACATTTTTTTAAATGTAAAGAATGGGAAAACTAGCTAAAGGATTGGATTTTCATTTATGCAAAGGAAGGAAGTGAAGCTGTTGGCATAGGCCAGAGGCGAGACCACTTTTTAAAGGTGAGATTCGTCGTACCTAAGTCCGCATTAGCATGAGTACTACGAAGATGGGATTCTCAGAAAACGGTAAAAATATCAAAATGTGTGTATCCTTGTCGGTCTTCACTTCACATCCTTTGTACGGTAGTGGTAGTGGTTGGATCCCTTCTAAAAGTGCATTGCTAGCAATAGTACGTCCAACACTCCGGCGCATCAAGTTTTCCTTAGGTATTGATTAAGTTGGTGAGTCACGGGTTTAGTCCTTTGACATGTTAAGTTCACCCAAGCTTCACTTCCCATCCTTTTGCTGTGTAGGCAACTTCTGTTGCTGCACTCTACACAATGTAACCCTTTCCTTACTAAACTAATGCTTCCTGTGCTTAGCAAAGCAAACTGTGCATTAGGGTTGCATTTCGGACAATAATAAAAATAAAACGCCGAGAGGCAAGAAACCAACTGCATTGAAAAGCTATGCAGTGAGTGAAAAATTTGGTTAGTCAGTCGTTTTGTGACACGGCAAAAGGAAGGACTTCGCTAAACAAAATGCTGAACGGATTTGCCCTTGCAAGCTTTGAGTGTGAGTTGGTGAACGGCTATGGTAATATATCAACTGCGTAGTTTACTAAACTCGATGATTCATTAAATATTTTCTGTAAGTCGATATGAAATACTGTTTAACAAGTAATTTTGTTTTATTTTTAACAGCACCTGGACCACCTGGTCCCGGTGGACCACCTCCCGGTGTAACCGTCCCACCTGTTACAGTTGGGGTTCCTCCGGGTACGATTGGGATGATTGCTCCACAAGCAACATCCCCTCTTACACAACCACCTACCTCTCCTGATATGCCAAGTAAGATTTCTAAAATTATCGTTTAAAGGAGTTAAATTTTTCCTTCATTTTATCTGAATGAGTTACTTTTCGCGGATGACCTTGAGAGGTGTACGTCATAATAGCAAAGTACTAATTTTTCCTTTCCGTTCTGATATATTTCATGACATTCATGGAGATGAACAAATAAGCAGTTTGAACTGGTTTACCATATTGTAATTACATTTAACCCTGAACGTACACTTCTGTAACAAATTGGTGCCTAGTTTTGATATCCAAAACATACGGGGGAAAGGAATGGCTGTATAGGAAGCATTTATATCTTATTTACATGGATTGAAATGTGCCGAAAATATTAAACTACAATAGTTCATTCAATCAGCAGATTTTATATTTTTCTAATTTTCAGTTCAGTTTTATTAACTTCAACTGTTTATGACTTCTTAGCGCATAGTTAGTCGTAGTTATTTTGTCATTTGATTTTACCAAGTTATCAATGAAGGTACATGAAATTAAATAGTCAAATTCTCAGACTAGAAAATATTTCTAATGCCATTAATTTCCTCTACAGTATTTCTTTGCCCAAGACGACCAAATTTAGGCCATGAAGGACGAACAATACTTCTCAAAGCCAATCACTTTCAAATATCCATGCCAAGGGGATTCATTCATCATTACGATGTCTCTATACAACCGGACAAATGCCCCCGAAAAGTTAATCGCGAAATTATTGAAACAATGGTTCACGCTTATAGTAAAATATTTGGAACTCTTAAGCCTGTGTTTGATGGACGCTCCAATCTTTACACCAGGGACCCACTCCCAATCGGCAATGACCGAGTTGATCTCGAAGTGAGTTCTTTGTTTATCATTTGTCTCGTCATCTTAACATTTTAACACTTGGTTGAATTGTGCTAGCATTCATTGATTTAACTTATCGATCTTAAACAAAAAAACTTCAAAAGCAAATCGGGCATGACCAGACTATGGATAATTATAATAATCTCTCATTTTTTATAATTTCCAGGTAACACTTCCAGGAGAAGGAAAGGACAGAGTGTTTCGTGTTCAGATTAAGTGGGTGGCTCGGGTGTCTCTATATGCCCTCGAGGAAGCTCTTGAAGGACGCTCTCGTACTATTCCTTACGATGCAATTCAAGTACGAATTTTAATTTGTAATTTAAGATAATGTTGCCGGCTTTTGTGTACCTCTATCATACACATTTGATGTACTGACGCGGAGCGGATACGAGTTTACAGATTTATGATTATTACGACTATTTTATGTTCTCAAAAATGATTAACCATCCATAGAGTATTCCTTCTTTACAAAATAAATTAAACTAACATTCTTCGTTAACGAAACTTATGGGGTTTAATGAAAATGAAACATATTATCTCCGCTCAGCTGTATTTTATATTTGATGATGAAAAATCCCAATTACATGATTCACCATGTGTGTTTTGATTAGTCTTTCTGAAGATATCTGAAAAGATTTTCTACCTCTTTGTTATTTTGAATACACATATACTTTTTTTAAAATAGTTGTTGAATTATTTCAGGCGCTTGATGTCGTCATGAGGCATTTGCCGTCAATGACGTATACGCCAGTGGGGCGAAGTTTCTTTTCGTCTCCGGACGGGTACTATCATCCCTTGGAGTGGAGGCAGGGAGGTTTGGTTTGGATTTCATCAGTCCGTCCGTCCTTCTCAGTGGAAAATGATGCTCAATATTGATGGTAGTGATGATCCAATAATTTGTTGAATCCTGGTTGGAGGTTTTGCAGAAAAACTAAACCATTTCCTAATTTTGTGTTAAATAGTGTCTGCCACAGCATTTTATAAAGCACAACCAGTGATAGAGTTCATGTGTGAAGTTTTGGATATCCGAGATATTAATGACCAGAGAAAACCGCTGGCGGATTCACATCGTGTTAAATTCACAAAAGAAATTAAAGGCCTCAAAATCGAAAATAACACATTGTGGAAACATGAAGAGGAAATATCGTGTATGCAATGTGACGAGACGACCAGCTCAAATGCAAAGTTTCCCTCTTCAACTTGAAAATGGGCAAACAGTTGAATGCACTGTGGCGAAGTACTTCTTAGACAAGTACAAGATGAAACTTCGCTATCCTAATCTCCCCTGTCTCCAAGTTGGACAAGAACATAAACATACTTATTTGCCTCTCGAAGTAAGTGTCTCTTGGATAGATTCATTTTTAGCAGATGAGTCAGTAGCGATAGATTTATTAAACTAAATTTGTTTATATTTTGACAAATAGGTATGCAATATTGTGGCCGGACAGCGTTGTATAAAAAAATTGACAGATATGCAAACATCAACCATGATTAAAGCTACCGCTCGCTCTGCGCCTGATAGGGAAAGAGAAATAAACAATTTGGTTCACAAAGCAGATTTCAACACTGACCCTTATGTTCAAGAATTTGGGCTTTCTATAAGCAACTCAATGATGGAGGTCCGTGGACGCGTATTGCCACCACCCAAATTACAATACGGGGGTCGAGTAAGTTTGGTTTGTATCGTCTGGTTTTCTATCCTCCTCACAATTTATCCATCACACTAAACACTGGGTTGGTGGCGAAACCTTCAAATTGAGTCTATTTTATCTCTGGGTTCTACTAATTCAATATATTAATTCATCAATAAATCGTCGTCATAATTATTTTTGTATCACTTGCGACAAAATAAAAGGTTTCGCCATCAACGAAAGAATTGTATGCGATAGGGTTGCAATTTGTAAATTGTAAGTAATTAATATTTTAGTTTTAACATTTGAATTAATTAAGTGTAACTCAAATCTAAAAACTACTAATATTTTTCAACGCAACCCTTGACACATTAAAACAAATACACACATGTATGCCCGAGAAGAATGTCAACAAAAAATGTGAACTAAAAAAGTGTCTACCATTCATCATGATTGGATTATTTCTTTGCTGAACCTTGGCTGCTATTTTCAGTGACTTCGTTATCTGAACAAACATCGTATATGCCATGTGTTCACATTATTTTCCTAGATTTGATTTGATGAGTCAAGATACTTTTCTAATTCACAGCATATTAAAAGAAGGGTGAAAGCTAAGAGCAGTCGGAAAATTAGATTTCATTGTGTTTTAATTTGTAATAGACGAAGCAACAAGCCCTGCCAAATCAAGGTGTTTGGGATATGAGAGGAAAACAATTTTTTACTGGTGTTGAAATTCGTGTTTGGGCCATCGCTTGTTTTGCACCACAGCGCACAGTGAGAGAAGATTCTCTTCGCCAGTTCACTCAACAGCTTCAAAAGATCAGTAATGATGCTGGGATGCCTATTATCGGACAACCATGTTTCTGTAAGTAAAAGTTACCACTAACCAGATTACTTGACTTGACTATATGTTTCGCAAAATGTTTAGTTTAAAATCTGAAATCAAAGCTAAAAGTGTAATTCATATTTAGGCAAGTACGCAACAGGACCGGATCAAGTGGAGCCTATGTTCAAATACTTAAAGTCTACTTTCCAAGGTTTGCAATTGGTTGTTGTCGTCCTTCCAGGCAAAACTCCAGTTTATGGTAAGTATAAGTGGTTTGGTCAGGTCATAAAATGAGATTGACTCAATTGTTTAGATTTTATGTCATGCGTGAGACATCGAAGTAATAATAATTATATTGTGATTTTATAGCGGAAGTAAAGCGCGTTGGTGACACGGTTCTCGGAATGGCAACTCAATGTGTTCAAGCCAAGAACGTTAACAAAACTTCGCCACAAACGTTGTCGAATCTCTGTCTCAAAATAAACGTGAAGTTGGGAGGAATTAATTCTATCCTTGTGCCCAACATTCGCCCTAAAGTCTTCAATGAACCTGTTGTCTTCCTCGGGGCAGATGTGACTCATCCTCCGGCTGGAGATAACAAGAAACCATCAATTGCTGCCGTTGTCGGTTCCATGGATGCTCATCCATCCCGATATTCTGCCACAGTCCGTGTTCAGCAACATCGGCAAGAGATCATTCAAGAGTTGTCTTCAATGGTCCGGGAACTTCTCATCATGTTTTATAAATCCACGGGTGGATACAAACCTCATCGTATTATCCTTTATCGCGATGGAGTGTCTGAAGGACAATTTTTGCAAGTACGTCCTTACGATTTTTCTTAAATTTCCTCTTCTCAATTTTGACTTTCTTAAATAAATAATTAAATAAATAATATTTGATGTAAACTTTTACTCTTATTCAGGTGCTTCAACATGAACTAACAGCTATACGAGAAGCTTGTATAAAGTTAGAAGCAGACTACAAACCAGGAATTACATTCATTGTTGTTCAGAAACGTCACCATACTCGATTGTTTTGTGCGGATAAAAAAGAACAGTCTGGCAAATCAGGGAATATTCCAGCTGGAACAACGGTGGACGTTGGGATTACACATCCAACAGAATTTGATTTCTACCTGTGCTCCCATCAAGGAATTCAGGTGAGCTTTGAAAGTTGAAGCAAATTTTTCCTACTGCAGCTGTAAGCAGCAGGAGGTTTTGTTTAGTTTTTCGTTACACCTTACACCGTTTTAATTTGAAAAATTAAAAATATTTAGGGTACGAGTCGGCCGTCTCATTACCATGTTCTATGGGACGACAACCATTTTGACTCGGATGAGCTCCAATGCTTGACGTATCAACTATGTCATACCTATGTTCGATGTACTCGGAGTGTATCCATTCCAGCTCCAGCATACTATGCACATCTGGTGGCCTTCCGAGCTCGTTATCACTTGGTAGAGAAGGAGCATGACTCGGGAGAAGGTTCTCACCAAAGTGGTTGCAGTGACGATAGGACTCCAGGGGCCATGGCCAGAGCCATTACCGTGCATGCAGATACTAAGAAAGTCATGTACTTTGCTTGATGTTCTCCCTATGGCTAGGGGACGGTAACGGTTAGGTCCGTACCGAATTTTTTGTTAAGTAATTGTTTACGTTTTTTTCTGAACTGGAAGGCTTTAGCTAACTTGAAATGAAATTAAATGATTTATTGTGTATTTCGAATGGCCGCAATCCACAACACAAGAAGGAAGCTTTAGCTAACTTACAACTATGGGAGTGGGGTTTAAAGGGTTTAAGGTTGAAGTTGGCCTGGGAGATATAGTGGACAAATGAGCACGCGGAGACAATCAGAATGTTGACCACTCTCCACGGTCATTTAGTAGTCCACTAATCCCCCTGGAAAACATGGGGAACAATTCAAAGTTCAAGCAAGCAGTCAGTTGGGCGGAGCTGACATAAGTTGACGTAATTAGTTGTACAATTTTATAAAAAATGAGACTAGGGCGCAGTAGTTCTGATTTTTCATCTTGTGTGTATTACTTCAAATTAATTCACCATTATGGAAAATTCCGAAAGGAATTCGAGTGCGTCCTAATTTCGTGCTGTTGTGTATTTCCTTCAGAGAAAAGTTGTTTCCAATCGGAGACAAGGCCGTGAGAACATTGACCTCATTTTTTAACTTATTAGTCCTAATTTTGGGATTGAGCCAAAAGTATTTCTAAGTACTAAGCCGATGCGTGTAGCAAGTTAAACTAAATACTAAATATTATAACTATGCATGGTCACTAACTAGTATTAATAAATGGAGCTAACTAAGGAGTATAAAAAATCCCAGAATAATCGCAAAGCCACCGATTTAATAAATTGCTAACCGTAATACCGTACCTCTATCTCAAAAAGCACTCGAAGTGCTCATCTGTCAAACTATTCTCATCTTGTGCACCTCAACTCATATGGAGTTTTAAATGTTTAGAATAATTAATTAGTGTTGATAATTTAATTATTTAGAATTAAAGCCTTTCAGTAGGTTATACTGATTTAGTATGGATTTCTGTATGAGATATTACAGGAAGGACATGAAATAATGGAAGGAATAACAAGTACAACGCGTAAGCGAAACAAAATGATAAGCAATGTTAATGAACTCAGAATCAAATGGTACATTTTAGAATTAAGGTAATATTTATAAGGTCCTAATTTGTCGAAGGATTCAGTGGGGATAGGAAATTCCAGTAATTTAAAAAATTCCACGAACTAGTGTAGTAGTAACTGTTCGTCTTTGATGACTCAGTGTGTTTTTGTTAAATCAGAGGATGAAAAAGGAGTAAATAGTGAGTAATGTCATTCCTGCCACAGAAAGCAAAATACGAAAGTTTATGCAAACCATATTGACATTTATTATTACAATAGAAGTTTAGATTCTAGTTGACTTAACTAGAGATTCAGGGATTTGTTAATGCGAAGCTAGTAAATTCCGGTTTGAGAGCTAATGAAGGATTAGACGTATTCCAAACAAAAAAATAAACTTTGTTTTGAGTAAGAATTGTGCACTTTATAATTAAGTAATTACAATGTTGAGGCACAGCAAAATTTGTAGAATGATACAACTAACAAGTTTAAATTAACTTGATCCTAAATCTTCAAATGTTCCAAAAAGCAATGTTAAATCAAGAAATGCAAGCACAAATATTGCACTAAAAGCATGAAGCGTATATCATATAATAATTAAGATTTAATTGGAGTTTGTCCCTCTCTTAACTTTAGTCTACTTTGCCTAATTCGTAATCATGATCTTAATCGTTTTGATAAAAGATAGGAATTATTTGCAAAATTGGTCAAGTTGCTAAAACTAATTGTGTCTTAAATAATTATTCTTGTTTTGTTTTCTTGTATTGTAAGAAACTTAACCAAATTTGGCGAATTATCTTTTAGTTGCTAAAAATTGAATAATTTGGATTTTCTTAAAATTTAGTGGATTATGACTGTCATAAATTTAGAAAAACCGTATTTGATGTTCAATAAAAAAACGCGCATTTGTTCTATAAATTTCTCCAATTTGTCGTGATTTGAGAGTTTTTATTTAATGCTTTGAAGATTTGAGTTGGAGGAGTTTTCAGGGTTGTTCATTTTTTCGTATTGGAATTTCTTTAGCTAAAGATTTTTGTCCATCTAGTGCACGTAGAAGTTTTGGTTTGGAAGTTTGGATAAGACGAATGAAAAACCCAAGTCAATGTTAGAAGTTGAAGCAAAAATTCTAATTCTAGCATTCCATTCATTCCAATTCATACACAAGCACGTCTAGTGGTCTCAAGGAAAGGATAAAAAGGAACGCACACTTCTATAATGTTGTTTCTTATTGCGTTGCAAGTTGGAACCGACTGACTCGACGGTTTTTGTGAAACTTGAACTTCTGTTCCTGTTCTCTGCTCAAGCTGAACCTAACAAAACGTTTTGTTTTACACTTTTACGGCCAAACGCCAGTATCAGTATCCTGTCCTGTTTTCCTGCATGTTTCGTTTAGGACGTGGTCTGTGGATGGTAAATTTTGTTTTTGGATCCCTTGAATTTTGGTTACCGTTAAAGTGTTAACTGTTTTTCTTTGGCTGGAGCATTATTTTAATAGTTGAAACAAGGAAAGGTGAAAGGTGAGTAAATAAATATTTTCATTTAAAACATTCTTCACAAATGAAGTATGAGTTATTATTTCTTACATTAAGGGTTTGAGTTTAAAATGGCGGATCCCTGTGAAGGTCCACCTCTAAAACCGCCATTGGTGGAAGTTACGACTACGACCGCAGAAGTTAAGGAATTATCGTCGTCGGATGTTAAGCTTAAGCTAGAGTCTGCAGATACTGGCACTGGAGATGGAGATGCTGAGCAAAAGAAGACCCCTGGTCAGAACGGTGTCGATATTGACGGCATAGTTTTAAAACCTGAGATGGAATACTTTATTGTGCCGGACGAGGTAACCCTATTCTTATTTGGGTTCCTGTAATTTAAATTCATTTCTTCTGGGGGTCGGAAACTAATCGCTAATCCATCGACTTTACCTAGATGTGGTGGCAAATTTCAGACTCACTGGGCCATCAAGATATGAAAAACTTGAGAATTATCCATCCTTGTTTGTACGGCGCTTACAAAGGATACAAAAGGTTCTATGACACATCAGTAGTACAATTCAAGAATCAGAAGTCTTCCATTTTTGATAATCTTATGAAGTCAACCTATACATGGGCAGCAATTGGGCTGGAAATCCTGAATGGTGTTTTTAAGGATAGAGTCAGTGAAGACTTCTATGATCGATATTCGGAGAGAATAACGAGTATCTCATTTCTGAATTGTAATGTCAACATTCCAAATGAAACAGGGTCGAATCGTCAGTACTATCTCGCAGAAATCATTGGTAGATGCCGAAATCTTATCTCACTTGAAGTTGGTGCAACTCCTCATATCCTACCACCCACCGTGGATGAAAATATTATCGTTTCAGATCAAGTTGTCTGGCCATCCATCAAGAAAGTGAAATTCGTGAGGGATTCCAAATTTCCAAATGATTTAGCTTTGTACGTGCTCACTCGAGTCAAAGATTTGGAGGAGTTGACCATTCAAGGTTCCTCATTGGAATCTCCAGGTACCAAGAGCTTGGCGAAGAACGTAACTAAAAAGCAAGAGGAACGGTGGACTGCCGATGCAGAGTTCATAATAAACTTCATTATGCCTTTTATTATTCGTGATGCAGGAACTCTCAAGAAGCTAAGTTTGCAATATTTTTACCTCTTAGCTAGCAATGCACTTTTTGTCCCCAGCTTGGTTGACATTTATCCTCCACCAGAGTTAGAAGAATTGGATTTAACAATGTGCTCCTTGACACCAAAACAGTTCTCAACTCTCTCTTATAGACTTAAAAAATTGACCAGGATTTCATGCTCACTCGTTCCAACTCGTAAGTGTAAGCATCGTCCATATGAAGTAAACTATTTTCCTGCACCACCACTGCCTGCAAAACCAAAACTACTTTACAAGACTCCAGCTTCCGCACGTCAAATTGGACAACTAACCCAGTTGAATATTTCAAATTCAGTCTCGTTGGATTGCCTTTGTTTCATCGGGCAGATGAAGAACCTGTTGCATTTGGACTGTTCGTATTGTCCCAGCATCCGGAACAAACAGACTCTCCTTAATGGAAATGGTCCTGCATTTGGACCTTACAAGATAAGTAAAAAGAAGCTGGCAAAAGAACAGCAGAAGCTTGAAGAAGAGAGAGCTAAACAACAGGAATTGGAATTTGTATATGAAAGTGATGAGGACAAGAAGAAAACTGAGCGAAAACAAGTCATCTGGAAAATCAAGACATTGTGAGCAATAAGTTTATACGAAATTAATTTACTAAGTAAACATTAGTAAAAATACTTTGATATTCTTTATTTGCAGCAAATTTGCCGGAAATATGGGGGCAAAATTAGACGTCAAACGATTCATCTTGTTCAATTTGGTCCATTTGGATTTAAGCTTTTCTGATTGTGTCCGGGAGAATAAAGATTTTACTCATATCTGCGCTCACTTTCGCAAGCTTGAAGTTCTTAAGTTAAGTGGCTCCAGTGGAGAATTCCGTTTGAACAGGCTCAAAACATTGAAACGTAAGTGACTTTTAGTGACCTAGAGGTCTTATTCTGATCCTTAATGTAAACATCTCAAATACACTCTTCCGTTTCATTCGATTCACCTGGAAGAATTTCCATTTTTCAGGGTTGATTGAACTTCGCCTTCGCTCATGCCGAAAAATTGCCCCCGAACAATTTGAAACCAATATTTCCTTACCACTCTTAAAAATTTTGGACATTGGCGATACACAGGTAAGAGTGATCAAGGTTTCTTAAGCTACTAATGACGAATGCTGTGCACGTCCCAGGTGAAAATTGAAGGAATTAAAAATATCGTTGAGAAGAACCGTTTACTCGTGACTCTTGACTTCAGAGGTTGTGAGAATGTTCAGATTGAGGGTCAAGATTTTCAGGATTTTGCTCCCTTAGCCCAGCATGTTTCTTTACGTTTTGGCATTCTGCCACCGGTAATTCATCTTTTAGTTTTAATTATTGTTGCATGTTTTCCAAGGGTTCCAAGGACATTTTTTCAGATTTTGTCATCTTAATAGAAACGTAAGACGATGGAAAAGAAAGGAAAGGAAAACTTGGCCGAATCTCTGGGCAAGCTGGATCTTAATCCTAAGGACACTTCCGAAGTAGCTGTGAAAATCAAGAAGACAGACTCAAGTGCTGGTGACACAGTCGAGACTCTTGGCAAAGTGGATGTTAATCTTGAGGACACTTCCGAACTGGCTGTGAAGATTGAGAAGTCAGACTCAAGCGCTGGTGACACAGCTGAAATTAAAAGCCCATCCACAATTGAAGTGAAATCCGAAAAGTCACCCCAAGAAATTTAACTGTAACCAGAGCATCTTGAAATCGGATTTAAGAGTCCGATGATATTTTGTAGTTAGTATCAATTTACCTTTTTTCACATAAGAAGTTTCTGGCAGTAACAGGTCAGGCTTTATTTTGGAATTTAGTGTTTAGTTTTAGCGAGTTAAATGCAAGAGCCTGCTGTACTGGACAAGTTTTAAAGTCTTGTAATTATTAGTTTACAATATTTTTTCATACACGTCATACATCTTCCTCCTGAAGGGAGGAATGGAAATATTTTTTAAGACGTGTGTCTAAATATTCTTGTTCAGAATTCATTGGGCGACCAAATAAAAAATCTCAAATGATTTTTCTGATTCCGTTTTTGCATCATTTCTCAAGGCGCGGGATTTGAGGGGCACGGATGATAATATTAGAAAAGCGGACACGAGAGGCTGGCTCATTTTCCTCGATTCTGACTCAGAATTACATTTTAATTTCACTGTTATTATATAAGCTAATTTAGGATTACACAGAAAAATGTCGGGAGTACGAGGTCACTCTTCAGCACAGGTAAACGGATTTTACACAGCTAAGCCACCAGACAAAGCCAATGATACAAATAGAAATAATTTCAACGTCAACACCGGTGACGAAAATGAGAGTTTTGAAGACAATGATAATGGCGAAGAAACCTTTTCTACCCACATTCCTGGCCTTGAGTATGATGACCTTTATTCCACGCTAGCTGTACCGCGAGAGGTAAGTCAAAAGAAGCAACCAGTAGGTCTTAGTCTTGGTTTAAAGTCTAATTACTGATTTCTTTTGAAACATAGGCCACCCCGGAAGATATTACTCAAGCTTACCATCGTCTTTCTAGAATTTACCATCCTGATAAGCATAGTGCTGAGAACAAAGAAAAAGCACAAGAGCTATTTAGCAAAGTCAAGAAAGCTTATGAGGGTAAGTTGTTAAAATAAAAATATTGAAACTGTAATAAAAATCTAACTTATGCCTGGTCATGCTTATCGATTATTCCGTTTTCAGTACTATCCAATCCGGTTCATCGTGCTATCTACAATGAGATTGGAATGAAAGGTTTAGAAACCGAAGGTAATGAATTAATTTTACGTTATCCTACTCCTCAAGAAATTCAAGAAGAGATAGAGAGAGTTCGTCGATTGAGAGAAGAACGGGAACTTGAGCGGACGACGAATCCAAGGGGAACTATAACGGTTAACTTGAATGCAACAGAGTTGTTTAACCCTTACCTAAGGAAGACTGGTGACGATGACGAAGATGATGAAGAAGAGGATTATTCTCCAAGTACTACCAATCGGATTTATTTTAATTGGAAGCTGTAGCAAATTGCGCTAAGTCTTATTCTTAATTTTATGCTCAGTCGGCCCTTTGGTGGAATTTTCTGGATTTAATTTTGCTCAATCCATTGATGTTCCGTTAACACTTAAAGACACATTTGTATTGTCTGGTTCTGTCAATGCTCAAAATGGAAGAGGTCGTGGTAATGTTAATTGCGGTATTCGGAAAGCACTGAGGTAAATCAAAAATACGTTAAGGGATTAGCTGAAAAGTATTTAGGCATTTACATTTAATTTAGCAACAAATCTTGGGGCCAATTAGAAATTGGTGGCTCAACATCGGGCTTTGAATTTGGACTCAAAGGATTCTCGCAAATCAGTCCGCGCTACTACGTCAATCTTAGTGCAGCATTACAATCACAGGAAGAAGGTCAACTAAAGCCGGCGGCAGTCATCAGTAATTTATTATTTTATTGATAGTACCCCATTTTTAATGTTTTCTGGGGTTTCAATCTTGGGTCATTTCGCTAATCAATTCCTTATTCAGCTTTTGGCAGTCAACTCGATTCAGAGTCCATGGGAACTTTGACCTGGCACTTAGGAACGTTAAATGGACTCCAGACGGTTTACATCAAGTAAGCCATCTGCTACAAATCTAGTTATCATTTAGTTTACGCACATCGAAGTTCAAAATTAAATTTTGACTGTTTTCCAGGGAGAAGGGTCACGATCGTTTCAGCTTATCTGCACATTTGGGCTTTCCGCACTCTTATGCCTCTGTCCAAGCTACGCGAAAACTAGACGAGAACAAGTTACGAATCGGTGGGAGGTAGAATACGAAAATGAATACAATAAAATATACAAGCTCTGTTTCACCAAGTTTAACTTTAGTGGTTCACTCACAGAGTTGGGACATTCGGTGCTTTTGTAGAGTATGGAATCGAGAAAAAGTTGTCACCGGTATCAACTGTTGGTGCTACAGTGTTGGTTGGGCTGCCTATTGGAGTGAGCCTAAGATTCAAGTAAGCAGTTTCAGAGTCCTAGGAGGATATGGGACAATGATTCAAGGAAATTATTCTGTTATATTATTCTGTTCTGTTTTAGGGTTGTTAGGTCACATCAAACTTATGCATTTCCAATCCAACTTTCGGATGAAATCTATCCTGCTGCTATCTTCTACGGAACAGTTATTCCCATGCTTGCTTGGCTGATTGCCAAAAAACTTGTCCTCGACCCTATCGCAAGAGATAAAATATTGAGGGAAAAAGAAAAGAAGAAACTGATCAATAAGAGCCGGTAAGAAACTTTATAAAGACCGTTCTATGGTTTGTTATACATGAACTGAACTATGTCGAATCGCTGAATTTGCTCCCACAGAATGCAAGAAAAGAAAATCGAAGCCGAAAATGCAATTGTTCTAATGGCTGAGACTTACAGACGCATTAAGATGGAAGAAGAAAAGAAAAATGGTCTCATTATTGTCAGTGCAATTTATGGACGTTTAATCACAAGTAACAGTGTGAATTCAGAAATTGAGTGCATTGATGTTACCATTCCCCTCCAATGTAAGAAATTACAAAATTCCCGAGTTACATTCATTCTGTAATGTCCTTTGTCATAATTTCAGGCATTGTCAAAGAATCAAGTCTAGCACTTCACCATGGGACAAAGGTTTCAAAAAAACTTCACAAAGCACAATCGAATTTAGTGTTCGAATTTTAATATATTTCTTTCATTAGAATTCGCTTCCTGGGTTCTATGATCCTGCAGTTGGAGAAGATAAAACTTTGATGATCAAGTACAAATTTCATGGAGAGCTTCACGAAACTGTGATCCGTGAAGAAGAACCTTTAAAAATTCCTAAACAAGGTAACCATTCTTTCATTTTTGCGCACGATCAGAAGAAAAAACCATTAGCAGGGATCGATTGATTTCTATTTATTCTTACAGCTCATCGTGTGGATCCTCTTTAGGGGGAACAAAATTATAAATGTAGTTTGTAGTATTGAACCCAAATTTCTAAAGTTATTTAACCGGTGGTCCATGATCAAGTGCCTTTATTGCCAGTAAGTCGTACTCTGTGTCTAAATTTGTTCGTGTTATTTTATAAAAATGAGTGCTAATCCAAAATTAAAGGATTCCTCCTACTTTCTGGTCTTGAGTTGATAGAAAATGATTTGCTCACGATTAATTCTGGATATACATCCTCTTTATTACACCCAATAGATAGACATCAATAATAATTTGATTAAAATTCCAGTAGTACATTTAAGATTATTTTGATACTTACTGGTACAAGGATGGATAAGGATATACGAACATTTTGCAGGGACGATTAATTAATTATAATACTTATTTATCTTTCGGGTAACCCTGCTGAATTTGATTTGAAGTAGTAGTAGTAGTAAGTAGAGTACATTAGTTAAATGCCACGCAGGTTAGCACAGCACAGTCCATTGGAGTCAATATAGTCCGAAAAGGTTTACCTTTGTAGTCAAGCATATGCGTGGGATCACAGTTGGTTGAGAGGTCAGGATAAGGATATTTTTTTATAATTTGCCAGCACACAGACGACAAGGTTTATATTTAAAGCTAACATTATTCACTAACGACCCAGGTTTTTCACAAATACATTTGTTGTAAAAGTCATAAGTACTTGCCTGAATACTAAATTGGATGACTTATCAGCACAAAGACTTCCAAAGGAAGGTTATTTTGCCTTACTAACAGCACATTGACTCTTGGGATGGAATATTTGATTGCAAAATACAAGATAATATAGGCTATTTATTTATTTGACAAGGTAGAACCTCTTAAAAATCGGATTCACAATCTGATGCGAAGGAAAAGTGCCTCTGAACCTAACCCCCACCGCCCGCGCCCGTCTCTCTCCTTGTTGGTAAAATAAATAAAAATTATTGAGGAGTTTTGAGGCAGCAGTAGCAGAGTTGATCCAAGGGATCTATTCCACTCTCATGAGATTTGTCAATTTTGGACAATTTTATCTTCTTAGGTTTACGATTACGGGGCATAGGCCTATTCCCGCAAAAAGGTTCTAATTTTGGACGAATCTTTGGGATGGCAGTTGTAAGGATTTTGAGAAGAGGTTATATGAAAGCAACAAGGAACAATCACAGCATCTCAAGTTTAAGCCGTTTTCTTGTGCAGTAAGTTAAGTTTACTTGGTAATTTTGGCATTTCCCTTGATGATTGATTATCTTGATTGATAGGATCGTAGAAGAAGCTCGTTGTTGCACTTAGGCTATTTACCACCATTAATATTTAAGAAGTGCTAGACTTTTTCATCAAAAACAAAGCTGCTCCATTCAAAGCCAAGATTCTATGCTACTAACATTCTAAACATATTGAATATGAGAATGCAGCATACACAAGCACGTTTTGATTAGCAAAATTTATCTCAGAACCTGCTTGTTGCCAACTAAATCTTCAAATCTTGAATTTTGAGTAATCATGCAGGAATTATTTTTTGAAGCGTAGGAACTCCTAGTGAAAATGTCTCAAATCTAGTCTATTGTTTCTAGCGTTTTAGTTAATTTCTGCAACCCGTGAATCAGTATAAGAAAAAAGGAAGCGGAAGAATTTTGTTCTTGTCTCTTCAAGTGGAAAATTCCTAATAGCAAGGTTGACTTCTGTCCAAGAAAAATCAAAAAGTTTGGTCACCAGATCCAACGATTGGCCCGTTGCCCTCTACACTGCTAGTATGTCGTGTATAACGTAAATGCAACTTTAAGTAAATCACCTATGAGTACTTTCCATCACCTAATATAATCTCACACCTATTTTATAATAATTAGAACAGTCAAATTAAGTACAACACAAAGCCTTCACGCAGTGAAGTAAATAATCAGAGCTAAGACAAGGATGACAAGAAGAATAATTCCAACGATGTAGAATTTTTTCTGTGGATAAAAAAATTAAGATTTCATAAAATTAAGTTACCAGCACCTCATTCAAAGCTCTTAAAAAATTTAAAATTTACCCTCCTCGCTGCACTTTGGTAAGCGACAGCCGCTTTGGTTTCTTCTTGGGCTTTTTCCACATGTTCTTTTGCTGAGCTAACGTGATTCTCGATTCGATCGATTTGTTCACCCTGAAAAAATGAAAATCCATTAGATAGGAAAATTTAGTTAGATGGGACTTGTCACATCTAGTTTATATCAATAACTTTCGACAGGTTTTGTCAGACCAGAATTCGCAATTCTCCGTCTCCTTCATAAATTCGAACTACCTCCCATCTTGTAGGTTTTACAAATCTTTTTTAGGGTGCGGTCAGAATTTTCTTATTTCAAAGATAAATTAATCTAATCATTGAAGAAAAATAGAATAGAACCTCTAATCTGAAATGTTGTATGGTCTCATGACTAATTTTGCCTAAACTGAGTTTCCATCGGCCATCCTTTGTCAGGGGATTTCTTATCTTTCATCATTCACTATTAATTCGGGAAAGCGAAGACAATCGGGAGCGGAAAGTAAGCTCAAAGAATTATTCGTATTCCATTCATACCTGGCTTTCGACAAGAGTTGCCATTTCCACAAACATCTCATGAAGTTCTCGAATCGATTTTTCTAGTTGGATTATGTCATTGTGTCGGGCCTCAATATCAGCTAGCATTTGCTTAGCTTGGGCTGTCTCGGAAATAATCTGTCAAGAGAATACAAAATGATATGCTAGATTTAATTACGGACAAAAAAACCTCCGATTGACAAATAATGTTCATTAATAAAACTTACGCCCTGTGTAAAGACTGACCAATCCCCTTGTTCCATGATATTTTCAACCTCCTCATCCTCCAGATATGTTCCGGCTATAAAGTAGGTCAAAATACATTTTAAAAAAATTACCTTACATTTTGAGTTTAATATTTTGAGTTTAATATTGGACATACTGATTTCCAATTGTCTTTTAATTCGACCCTTGCACCGATCCCTGTAATCCGTCTGAGCTAGCTGATATTCATTCATAGAATCAATGAACAAACGAAGGAGGGCTGCATGTTGAGTTTTCTTTATTCTCAAACGAGCGTCTGACTCGTCATCACTTTGTTCATCCTTTTGTATTTGTCTCTCGATGTCTATCCAGTGAAAGAAAATATTTTAGAAAATGTATAATCTTAATTTTATTTACTTTCATACCTTTTAACTTAGATCGAATAACTGTTGACGTTCGTTTTAATCGAGCCATCAACTCATCCAGCTCCTTTCGTTTGGCTAAAATATTGAAATGTCGGGGTGTTATTAAAAAACTTAAATAATAGTAAATAGTAGTTAGCCTAATTAATGAGATTTCAACGTACGGTCATCAGTGTTTGGGGACGAAAGGATGTCACTATGCTTCTTTTTAACGGACTCGACATCAGTATTCATTCCTTTGAGGAGGTCACGAATATCTTCAATCTATGTGTAATCACAACAAAGTATTCATGTTTATTCCAGGATTTTATAATCTAATAAGAAAAACGAATGACTGATGAAGGTAATATTTAAAATTAACCTGAGCAAGAAATTCGCTAAGCCCGTCCAGTCTTTCCATTGGAATGATGACCGAGTCCTCATAGCTTGGAGGACCATTTGGTCGTGTTTCGCCGTATTCGTCGACCGATGCAGCTTGAATCTGATTGAAATGTCAAGAATTGGGTTAGTTGGTAAAATTCAATCCGGAAGATCTTAACTAAACTGAACTACTCGTATCATATAGATAGATAATGGCTTTTTTTATTCGGTCAATCTTGTCAGGGTTAACTGTTATAAATAAGAGGACCATATCATAATTTGCCTTACCTGTCTCAGAGCGCTCATACGATCTCGTGGCATTTTGAGAAGTTTTTGTTTTAATTTATTATTTGTTGATGAATAACGAAAATGATGACTGTGTCAATGTGTCAGTCAGTCTTTGATCCAGGAGATGTAGAACTGATGAGTAGTCACGGTCGCAGCAGCCAAAGTTTTGATAACGGAAGGTCGTGACGTCATGTTGACCCCCACAGCAGCAGTACAGTGCAGCATTCACATACAAAATACCAGAGCTCTGACTTTACATATTTAACACTTCACTCATTAACGAGACGAGAGGAATGATAAAATTAAATCTGATTTTATCCTCCTAACGTAACACTAAATTGAAGTAAGGTGTATTATGCTATATGGGCGGGCGGGCAGGTGAGCCAAGGCAAGGCAAGGCTATTAGAACACTAAAAGTTACTTTGTGTATTTTGTATATGGTCCAAACTTTAACTTAATAGTGGTAATTAGAATTTACTACCGTGTGCGTTGCGTAGAGCAAATAAAATAAGTACTATGTGTGTATTGCAGTTGACTCCAAAACTGAAATGTAAAAATGAAAAGTGAACCAACGAAAGGAATGAATTCTACTACTGTGCTGACTGAGTGCATCCACTACATACACAGTCTACTACTCAAAGTGACTGAACTGACGTGAGGAAGGAGCCCACACATTATACTAGGCTGCTAGAGATGCAAAAAAATCTACAGACACAGAGTTGAGATTCAGAAGAGAATACAATGCATTGCATTGGGAAATTGGGATGTGGACGGAGAGAGTGCGTGAAAGCTTTCCTTCCGTCGTCCTATTTCAGTTCAGGTTCATCCCAACAAATCCAAGAATCATGCGTCCAAATCCAACGACTAGGACAGGCGTCACTGAATTTCTTCATCATCACAGCAATCGTTCCTCCTGTCTTTTTCTTTTTGGTGTCTATCTGCCTGTCCTCTGTCCTTGTCGTCAAGTCAAGCAAAAGCAAACCGAAAACCGTGGATATTAGGAAAAAGGTAGATGAGAATGAGATGGGAGGGCGGGCACCGGGACTTTCACTCAAACACAATTCGGTCGTCTATCCGTCTCGGTTTCTTCACAACTTTCGTCATACTCTTTCTTTTTCATGTCAATTCTGTTTGCCTTTGCCTGAGAAGAAGAAAGAAATTAATTTCAAGCTTTATATTCTCTTTCTAATCTCCGGCTCGTGCTCTAAAAATAAATTGGAACGCTTGGTTCTTTTCTTTATTAATTTCAGAGCCAGAGCAGAGGCAGAGAAAGACTAAACAATCAACTGAGGCAATGTGATATAAATAAACGCAAAAATTCATTTAGGAAGTGACAGCAAGCACCGAAGGAAAAGTACCATCTAAAACTGTTGTCTCAAATCGGCAAATCCAGTCACAGGAAATGTACCTTTCCTTCTATCTTTTTCAAACTAAATCAAACACAAATCAAGGATGAAAGGACTTTTTCGTATTATAGCGTTTCGCGTGTTCTCCGCCAGATATAGAAAGATAAAGCCAGAATTAGATTCGTCTGATTGGATCGAGCTATAAATTACATCGGGAAACAATCTTGGTTTTTAAGCTAAGCTTGGGGAAAGTTTCCAGAACAGATATGAATATGACAATATATAACATCGAAAGTCATATTGGTCTAGAAAAAAGGTTTTTATCCCGGCCAATCCAAACGAGCTTGGCTTGAACTGAAGAATGTTTTGTCAGACTCAGGAAAACGGCAGCATTGCGAAATATCTCTACTTAAAACTCCTTTGTTGTAGTACAGCTGGAATTACTCGGTATAAAATTCCATTTTCTTCTTCAAATCATAACATGACTATTATCATGCACATCCACAATTTAGTTATTAGTTATAGTTAATATCTTATGGTAAGTTAATTGCAGAATAAAATTGAAAATGAAGCTCCTTTGTGTCCAATATTTGATGTTCGAACTTCGGAGGGATTTTGGCTTGGATATTGCCATTCGGTCGAATCGGATCGAATTGCGGAATTCGGTCGGTGGCATAGGGGATTGTAATATCGATTTGCGGCGGGTCAGGCGCGGGCGGAAGATTTTGAAGATTTGATGTGTGGGACGGAGTCGGGTAATTAACCCCGAGAGTCCAAAAGTCAGCAACGACGGAGTTAAGGATAAAGACTGAATACAAGACTGTTACGACCAATCTAATGAAAAGTTGGGATCCCATGCAACTAATATTTTGATTGAACAAAGTTATGGAAAAGTGTGGAGTTTGTCAAGAGCCAGCTTCGAAACGGTGCGCAAAATGCAAGAGCGTGAGTTACTGTTCAGCAGCTCATCAAAAATCTGACTGGAAAAAGCACAAAGGCATTTGTAATGTATCTGCTGCAGTTGAAAATTCAAATTCAGCTATTGCCATCCAAGAAAATGTTGGACACAAGAAATCAGTTGGAGGAGATGAGACTATTTTACAAATGGAACAATCATTTCTAGCTCCTGCCTATGTTCTTGAATTACTTGAAGATGGTGTGGATCACGGAGGACTGTATATGTTTGCAAATAGAGATATGGAACCTGGAGAAGTCATTTTTCGAGAACCACCGGCTGTACTTTGTCCTCTTCTCTTATATGGGGGAAAGAATGACCAGGTAATTTCATGTTGAGAATGATAAACCGATGAGTTATGATATTAATTTTATTAGAAGAGGATTATTTGAATAATTGAGTATTTTAGTTGAGTCTCAGAGTAATGAATTGCCATATATGCCATATATGCCATATGCATATATGGCAACTATTCTTTACTCTAAGAGTTGAGTTTTATTGTCTTGAATTAACTTTAGAATCTGAATCCATGCTGGGGTTGTTTTAAACCCATGTGGGGTGGAAAAGGAGCCGTTTACAGATGTTCAAAGTGTGGACTGCCGGTTTGCTCAACGATTTGCGAGACTGCACCAATTCACAAACAATGCGAATGTCAAGTCATTAGACAAATGAAAGCTGTAAGTCCAAGTCGGTTAATCGTTAACCAAATACTGGATTTTTTTACTAATTGGACCATTTAATCCAATGACAATTTTGTGAATTTTTACAGAAACAAAAACGTCGTGGAATGACTGATACTGCTGTTCTGAAACAATATTTGGATGTCTCGGTTCTTCGTTTTCTAATTTATCGAGACAAATATCCAAAAACTTGGGAATATTTTGGAAATTTGGAATTTTCTTCAAGGAGCCTCGTCTATCAATCTCATTCAAATTGTGGACCAGAAGTTCTTGGAAAGGATGGAAAAGATCTCAAATTAAGCATGATGTATACGAATAATAATTCTGAACTGGTCTTACTCGCTTGCAGAATTTTAAGTACATATTGGGATGTGATTACTAGTAATTACGGTGGACCAGCGTAAGTGCAAACCTGACAATATTAATATGAAAAGCATTATTCAAGGTTTCATGTTATGAAATTCGTTCTATTTTCAGTGTCCGAGCTCTCTACTGTTACATGTCTTGTGTTCAACACGATTGCGTGGGAAATACTTTTTCGTTAATCGACAAACACACCCACGTCCTTACATTAAAGGCAGCTCATAAAATTCCAAAAGGAACTCTCTTAACGTACGACTTTTTAGGAAACCCCTGGGCTTCTACAATGAGTCGTAGGGCTCAACTCCTTCAGAAAAACATTATTTGCAGCTGTCTTCGTTGTTCAGACGCGACAGAATTTGGTACGTTTTGTTCATCCTTCAGATGCTCCAAATGTGAAAATGGATATTATCTCCCAATCAATCCTGACCCTACATCACCACTTGTGGATGAAGCATTTTTGTGGAAGTGCGATCAGAAAGAATGTGAAGACATTATTCACTATCAAATCATTGATGCATATATCGAGACAGCAAGACGAGATTATTCATGGGGCAAAGAAGATAACCCTGACGTCCTAAGCCAACACGCTCTCAATTTTTATAATAATATGCCTGAAAAACAGAGCAAATTGGGACCAACACATTCCATTACCTTGGAAGTCATGGATGACTACTTGCATGGAGACAGAATTGCTCTTGAGCGTCGATCAGAATATCTTGCCATTACACCAACCACTAAATTCTCAGCAGATGATCTCCCGATTCTTCGACGGAAAAGAGATTTTTCACAGCGTCTAGTTTCTTATTTGGAAAAAGTGAAGAAGGATTGCGTGAATGTCAAGAAATGTAAGTCATCGAGTTATCTTTGATTTTACCCTGGGGTAAAATGCACTGATAAATTTCTCTAATTTTCAGGTTGGTTGTACGTTGAATATGGATTTTACAATCTCCTTGCAACTGCACTGGAGCACAAATTGAGGAAGGCAGGAAGCGAAGAAGTCATCACAGCCTTACAACTTTCACTTGAGCTTTGGGGGAAAGCTAAAGAAATGTTGAAATGTTTCTCTGGTGCAATTGATCCAATGATGCCCAATTACAATGGGATTGTTGATCATCTCACTTCTCGATTTGAAGTGATTTCTAGTGAAGATGAACTCCTAATCCCATTTCTCATGACTGAGCTACATATTGATTGGTCCACCACAGATGCTTACCCGAGTTTGAATGGGAAGGAAAAGGAGAAAAAGGAATGAAAATTGGAACAGCAGAATTCGAAACCGAAAAAGTCTAACATTTACCTGTGATAATTCTATTCTCGTAAATTCCTAATCCAAAACTTCGAGTGAGCTCCAAGTATTTATGGAAATGTTAGCTGGTTATTTATGTTACTATTTTTCTCAAAACTATTTTATAAAATTCGGCAGCTAATTAAAAATATAGAAAGTATTTCTAAATGATTTAGCTGCAGTTTTTGTAGGATGGTTAATCTGAATCAACAAAAATCAACTATTTTATTTGTACACCCGTTCATCCATACCGTAAGGATATACCTTAAAATACTAAAAATTAAAGAACTATGATTCTTCCTAAAAACCTATGCATAGTAGCATGGCGAAACAAAAATATCCGTTAAGATACATAATTGATCTTCGCTGAATTGTGTCTTGTGAGTGGCCCAATTATCATGATGAGTTCTTCGGAAATTTGACAAGCATTTTCGAACAGCACTCTGAAAATAAAGCAAGGATTAAAACAAAATCACTTGGGGGTAATTTCTATAAATTCTAACCGGAACTGGTTCGGGATCATTGAGATGAGTGCTAAGAGTGACGAGAATATCAGGAAGAAAGGATGGGACATCGTATGGATGAGTATCCACGAAGGCACACAGCCCTAAAATCGCGGAATGCCCCGCATCCATCTCTTCAAGGGTTAGAGGGATTTTGTCAACTTTCTTCAAGGCTTCCTGCCTACGCTTCTTAAAGATGCTGGCTTTCTTTTGGAAATCACTCTAAGGAAAAGTAGGGCGTGGCATATTAAAATAAATGCACAAAACAAATCATGTAAGGCTCACCAATAATTCCATCGGATGTTGAACAATTAGGCAATGCAAAAATCCACTTAGAACTTTGGACGACAACACTCTCACTTCTAATTTTCTATCAGACAAGAGTTTCAAAACTAAACTAATGATTCTGTTTGAAAAGTGTTCACAGCTCGCAAATATATTTGTGTTATTGAGCGCAAAAACTTTGACAAACTCCATAACACAGATACGAGCTCTCCAGGACTGTGCACTTGAAGCCTAGAGTGGGAATTACAACAAGTTGATTGGATTAGATTCTTTCATCTAACCTGATCAACTAAAAAAAATCTGAACTCTTCTTACTTCATATAAAAGATCTAAAAGATAATCCACATTTTTGGGAAGAATTAAAGTCCTGGCCAATCCGGACAATGTCGCCCCACAAAGTTGTGACACTTCTGGGTCTGGATCGTAACTCTCAAAGTGGCAAAGGATCGGAATAAATCGATATAAAATTGTTGGGACACTTGTCTCTACGTCCCAACAAACTGAGAGAATCCATTCTAAAACTATATTCAAATTATTAGATACTTATCCGAAAATTCTTATTAAAATATATGATGAGCAATTATTAATTCCTGCATACCAGATTTAAATTTGAGTAGAAGTTTTCTTGCTTCAGCATTTTCAGGTGAATCCTTATCGTTTGCCAAATACGTTGCGGCCACAGGAATAAGATCCTTGAGGGCTGAAAACAAACTTTCAACGAAGGGCTCATACCTCGGAGCAACTTCACATTGTAATTCAACAGGAGAATCTACGGACCACTCGAAAACGTCTCCCAATAATCTAAAATACATTTTCAAGAATGATCAAATTACAAAAAAATTAAAAACTTGTCAAGGCCATAAGGCATGAGTACTTACCGTCCTAGTTGGTCCCGTACATTGATATATGGAATCGGGGTATCCAAAAAGTGAACTTTGACCAGACTAAGAATCTCAGTAAAAATGTCCCCACCTCGCCAATGAAAATTTGCAATCACATTGTCAAAAAAGTGCATATCCCTGAAATTTACAGAGGAATGAATGCAAATAGTTTATAGTTACGATTAACAAATGAAACCATAAGGAAATCGCTTACTTGTATGCTTCAACCGACGTCGTCTGTGATGTCTCCAAACTTCTTACAAATCTCTGCTTCATAAACTCAATGAAGAATCTAATTTTATTCGGGTCTCGTGTTGCCTATATGTTAAAACGAAGTTTTTAAAGTGGTGGTTGAGTCATTGTCGATTTGATGTGAAAATTACTTACGCTTGGGATGCCCATTCCATTTCCCCAATACTCGATCGTCTCTTGTGTAACCGAGTCAAGACAATCATTTAAAATAGGTTCCAACTTTGTCCATAAATTTACAATCCTTTCCTCGTTCCATAATTTTAGTCCAGCGAGAATACCTGACAAAATATCCGCAGCACAACGTTGCTTCCATTGTTCTTTGTCTCTTCCTAAGGCCGGCACCATTGGCAGTAAAACTTTCAAGATATCTGGGCCATTATTTCTTACCAGCAACTAGATTAAAAATTAAATTGTAAATTCCACATATTCAAGTAGTAGGGTGTAGAAAGTAAGAAATTCACTAATTACCTTAATTATTTGTGTACGTTTGGAGCTCAATCCTTTCGATTTTTCTTCTTGAGTCCAAATGTGAATCAATTTTGTAATAAATTCAGTGTTTTGAAAATAATCTTGTGAAACTTCAAGAACAACTCTACAATAATCCGGCTGATCTGTAAAATCTGAATAATCCCTAGGTGCTTGTTTGACTTTGAGCGTGACAGGTAGACCAGAAAATCCCAAATAGGCCTTATGAACATGAAATTCTGGAACAACATGGCCATTTTCATCCAACACAATCAACTTTCCTGTTTTGTAAGGGTCACGGCTGGAGTCAGATTTGTATTGTAGGACAGAATGAATTGATTCACCCTGAATAACGAGATATCGTATCATATCGTACATCACAAATCAAGAAGTAATTCATATCAACTTACCTCAGCAAACTTCAAACCTGTCCTCGTATTCACGGTTACAAAAGAATAATTTCGTTTAAACGTATTGAGGATCCAACCGAGGTTAGTATAGGATGCCTATTAAATTTATCAGCGCTTTTAGTTAGCTTGTTCTAAAAATGGCTTAAAAAGTCGAGACTCGAGAGTCGAGTGAATTATAAATAACAAGACATACCGTCCGCAAATCCACATGTGGGGAAACTAATGAATCAAAGAAAAACTCAACTAGTCTTTTTGGTACAGCAATTTTCTCAACAATTAGAACGTTGAGCATGACTGCGCCTAAGACACGTTGTCGCCAATGGCTGGGAATGAGAAAAAGAAGTCAATTTAATGTTGGGACTAGCCAAGGTACTAAAATGGTAATGGTAGATTACTTATTTGTCGAAGTGACAGATTCTATTAGATTTGCGACCAAATCATTGTAGACGTTGACGTTTTCCCGAGTATCAAGTGGAGTTAATGCACCAAGATTAACTAATTCCTCTTTAGAAATGAGATCCTTTGCGAGTTTTTTTGCTTGAGGGCTAACCTGATAACAAAATATGCCATGTTAAAGCGATTTTCTTCATAAAATTAAATTGTGTAATAAACTTACGTCTTCTACGGTCGGGAAAAAGACAAAACTCTGTGACACTGTCTTCCGCAAGGCATCCATACATTTAATTATGGAGTTTTTCTCAGAGAATGGGCTATGGAGAACGGCTATCCATAGATTCCTAATTTCAGCCCAAGAATTCATGAGCAAGGGTGATGACTTGCACGTCAGGATTGTGTACAAAGCTCCCTACGTCAAAATGAAAAAAAAAGATAAGTTGAACTCATCAAAAGAAAGGTCAAACTTCCTCACCTTGTACTCATCATGAGGAATCCCTTCGCCAAGTTTCTCAACGAACAAATTCGAAATTGTTCGTGTGATGAGATAGCCAAACCCATCAACAATTCTACAAAACCTTGCCTGGGCATTTACCCTAACTCTTGCATAATGATTGACACACATTTCAAATAATTTCCTCAAAATAGCGTTGTGACTATTCGTCCATGTACTGCAAGCGGCCGAACTAATCAACACGAAAAGATTAGACCATACCAAATTCAATAATAAATGTAAAAATTATCAATACTTGAGCTAGACTTACCGAACTCGGTCAAGTTGAATACTGTAGGCTTGGGAAATGTAAGCACCTCTTGTATTCTTTTTCTTTGGATTTAGGGTGTTGGAGAAAGAAGCACCAGCGACATTAGTCTTCATCGGAAGAGCCATCCTTCGTTCAGCTTCGACTTGTGGAAACATGAGAGCATCAAATCCCTATAGAGTGAACATTTAAGTAAAGTTGTAGTTGTAAGATTTTAAATCATGCCAGATGGTCTACTTCAATAGCCAAAAATTAAAAAATAGTGAAAAAAATACTGACCTTCACAAGAGCCAAGTACATGTCTGTGTCATCTGACTTGAATTGGTCCAAATAATCTTTAATATCTGAGTAAAGGTTGAAATATCTTTCTTTCATATTTTGATTTGTATTTGGGACAAGAATATCAACTTTCTGGAAGCCAAACTCAAATAATTCTGGACTTAAATCCATGACCGTCTCTGTACTGTGGGATGGTTTAAAAATTAATACAATGCTACTCCATTTGAGAAAAAAATATTTACGTTGAAACTGGAGTCGAGTCCCAAAAGGGAACCAAAGTCTGGACTCCTTCCAGACCAGCTTGGAGAATATTCATGTCTTTCAAAAGGGATTTATTCAACGCATCATCCTTGGCCGTCAATTTGCTAATGTTATCGTATTTCACTGAAAATTGCTTGAAAACGTCCAAAAACAGACTCTTTGCCCTGCATAAAAATTATTTATTACATTAACGCAAAGTAGGTTTGAATGTTTTAAGGCATCAAAACTTACCATTCCAATTCTTCCTGACTTGGAACATGCCATTTGAGAGAAATGCTGCCCCGATCTACAAATACTCCCCAGTCCTGCACAACCACACACAATTCCATTAATCCGCAATTACAATTTTAAAATGGTTTATGGTTTTGCTTACGTCGATTGCTAAAAACTTCGGGTCATCGTAATCTGATTCCGAAATTCTATTCTCCAATGGATAAATATGGACCAATGTTTTCAGAACTTTGGAGAGAGTACTAGCTGCGAAAGCGTAGCCCTTCTTCCCATTTAGTTTCATTATGGCTGGAAGTGTTGATTCGATGTCCTTTCGAAATTTGAGCAATTCGATTCCATCCGTTTCTACAATCTGTTTTCAATACAACATATGATTCACTTCTATAGAAAAGAAACGTTGCTGGGTTTCAGATCAACTTAAATCTTACAAAAGAAAGGAGTAGTAGATGGAATTGCAAGTTTTTGTCTAATTCTTCATCATCAAGGATATCATCTGTAATTCCCGACCGAATGGATGAGCAAATATTTGGAAGTAATTTGGGGAGTACAATGTCGGGCCGTGCCTAAGTTTTAATTATTTTTTAATATTTCGTAATTTATTAGCAGCCATCATTAGATGTTAAAAACTTACAACAGCAAAGGCCTGGCAGACGGAAGCGAATAATTTTCCCGAAACATCAGTCTCGAGAGTTGAACTCAAAGCAAATGAAATAATTTTCTTAACAGCGGACTGAAAACAAAATAAATCTCTGAATAGTGATTCCTCAGAACTTGTATACCATTAAAACTCAACTCACTTTACATATTTGAGTTGATGACTGAACAGCCAGGCGGTTAAAAACAGCCCAAAGAAATTTTTCTAAACTCTGGTCCTCGGCATTTGCAGAAAATCCTGGAGCAGTACGACTATCTGCCATTCTCGTATTTTCAAGAGTTCGATGTTCAATTAATGATAAAATACGGTCCAAAAATTGAATGGTGAAATCTTCTAAGCACCCAGTTTGTACACAAGCCTCTCTTGCATCCTAAAATACAGTAACATTTAAAAACTGTACACTTAAGAACGGGTTTAAAATTGCTTACCTCGTCTTCAACTGTGTCACTTAGTAATGAGCAATCCACAAAAGGAATCAGATTAAAGATGATGTGTATGACTCCTAAGGCAGAAAGTGTCTTCATCATATCGTTTGGATCAATGGCCGGAAGTAGTGACATAGCAAATGGGATGACCAACCGTCGTCCATCATAGCCATCTTCGTCTTTTCTACAGTTCACCATTGGAAGGAGGACAACCATGACCCATCGCATAGCGATCAAATATTTTCTAGGCTCGGTCACGGTTTCCACCATACTCTCGTACTTTTCCATAACCGCTGGAATAATTAATTTAGGTCGAATAATAGCAAGAGTTTTGAGAATAAAACCAGCATGGTTTAAATCCAGGTAAAAATCTAGCACAAGTTCCGATGTCATTTGAACAAATTCATCAATATCCTCTTCTGTTAATTTTCTGTCTTCAGGAATTATATCCCACCAGTGTTTCTTGCTGTCCACATATCTCTCTCTATAGGATTGTAAAAACAGATAAACTTTCTATAATTAAATAGACTGACTGATTTTGGAATAGCCTTAAAAACTTACGCCTTCAATCGAAAATTAAAAGTATTTGCCAATTCATTGAGGAGGGAAGCTAACGGACCAGACCAGCTCCCTAAGTTCAGCGGATTATAGTACGTCTCCACAGTTTCGAGGAAATTCTTCAAATTCTTAATAGCACTGGGTCGATTTCCCTGAAATCAATTTTTAATCAGCCAAACGATTCATTTACTATACTTCAGCAGTAACTAACCAGTGTAGCTACAATCCAACGTGCAGTTGATTTCGAATCGAACTTCTTTGCATGTGGCTCAATTGGAGCATTTTTTGCTCCCTTAAAATGAACTGGTAAACATAAACTTTTAATTATTCGAGAGTAGATAAGTGGCAAATATGGGTCCCAATCAAAATTCCCGATCATTCCTCTTGCCGCCTTTGCAAAAATTCCCATCATCGTCTGCAAAATATTTAAAAGCATGAGTTTAAGAAATTGAATATAATCATCGTAACATGAAGCGCACCCATTCCCAATGTGGATGGTTATTCCAGCTATCTCCGAAATCCAGAAGTAATTTGATAAACTTTTTCATTTCCCCAACGGAATTTGGATTTGTAAATGGCAAAAATGCCTTTAACATTTCCAGCCCATGTGTCATTTTAGGAGAGGATGGACAGAGAAGTGGTTTAAACGTCTCGACAACTTCGGCAAAGGCGTTGTCGTCGAAATACCTGACGATACACAATGGTAAGATGAATTTCACACAGCTAAAATTAATTCCACTCAACTCAAGTAGGCACACTTACTTATTGCAGTATAACACCAATTCTTTTAGGGATCCTTCCAATTTCCTGACAAATTGAAACAAAATGTAAGAAGTTTCGACAAGAACTAGAAAAAAATGCCAGCGAAGTGAATATTGGAACTCACGAGGATGCCACCACTGAGAGTGTGAATTTGCGATGGTAGATACATCGGTCTAAAGTATCGAATAAAGGACGCCAAGGAATGACTAAGTCGTCCCTTCTTAATAAATATGGTTTCCTGTGAAATATATATTCAATTTACACACATAATGATTAGCAGCTTCTGGCTGAAATCTTGCCAAATATGAATTTGATTACTGAATGATGTTACACATACCGTAGGAGAGCTTTCAAGACATCAATTAGTTCCACTACAAGATACAATGGACATGTTGGCATTGTTAAAATCTCAAAATATAGATGAACAAGTTTCAAATGCTGCTCCTTAGTAAACTTCCATCCATACAAATGGATATACCTGACAAATTTATCAAACGTCATTTGCATATCCAACCCAGCATTTGATTCAAGCTTCC
>WJEZ01000265.1:0-34445 GCA_009869925.1 Thalassaphorura encarpata
GGATAACCTTCTGCTTCACACTCGATTATGAACGGTTTTTGATTTTCATCTATCCTTTGAACAACTTGAAATAAAAGCTCATCTGTTGGTGGCTGTTTCACAATCAAAGGGGGACTTTGGACTAAATAGAAAATAATTCAATTAATTTTAATCTTAAACCATAAGCAGATGAGTATTCAAACTTACTAGCTGAAACACTGTGGAATTCAACACTTAATACACTCAGAATGACGAGTGATGTCCAGAGTAAACTTCTGGAGCGGATTGTTCTGGATCTTCGAATCTCACTATCCATTTCTTCTCTGGACAAACTACATGACCCTAAATGGTATTTTCTATTCTTGTTACAACCAGAATCTGTCCGCCTCTCCATTTTTACCCGGAAAGAATCACTTAAGTGGAGACGGGTGTCCATTTATTTGAAGTGACCCGTCTGTCGGTTCGGATTGTCTTCACTTTACAAGCTGTCACTTGTTTAAAAGCTTCAGCTCAAGAAGCTCAATTCATTTCTGGCTTGAATTGGTCGTAGTGGTCTCGATCGTTCGTAAGCGGCAGACTTATGGATAATGACACACCAGTTCCTTCTAATTATTCCAATCTGAAATGTCAGAACAAGAACAAGAAGGGACAAATTAGTAATGATTAAAATTAGAATGTTTCGCTTGAGTGCAACATGCACGAATTGCCGCTACCCTTGATGTTACGTAAATATCAGGGGAGCCACTAAATACAAAGTGATTTCATTTCCTCTCTCAGTCACTCATTTATTCGACGAAAGTAACTAGTGTCGTAAGTCCAGAGTCAAACTTAGTAGACCAAAATAAAGTAGAACTGTCAATGTCATCTTAAGAAAGCGTGGGTGCAAGTAGTCATCTTGCAGATGAAATTTATTCGGTACTGTCAATACGCACTCAGCTCAGCTCTTGTCATCTGGGTAAAGTTCGAGATTTTTTTACCCATATAAATGGAATTTTAAGATTATGTATAAACATCACCAAAGAGAAGAACCTAGGTACAAAAGCATTATTGTACACATTTATTACAAATTTCAAAACGGTGGCTAAAAACTACTGAGCTAATTCCACCACTCTTTTAACATTTCTATAAAAAATCCTGGAAAAAAATATAAGAGACAGATTCGTTCACTCAATCGGATAATAGTACAACCCGCCTGCTCGCTCGACTTGACGCGGACCATTTGTTCTTCCTCAAGTTTCTTGTCGCTCGGCCTGCCTGTCCAACTTGTTAAGTCCCATTGACGGCATACAATGTCAAAATGACGTGTTCACTCACTCAAACATAATATTACACATACGGAAGCTCATCTCACTCTCAAAATCCAAATGCAGCTGTCTTTTGGCAAGTAGAGCTCATTATTAGGGCAACTCAGTTTCCGGCTTGGCACTTTGGCACTTGGGCACTTTCGCAGTTTGGCACAATTCTGCGAAAGTGCCAAACCATTTGGCACTTTCTAACATTGGGGGGCATGGGTGCCAAATTTGGCACTTCTGCCAACCTCAAGTAGATGGTTTAGAAACTGCCAAATTAACAATGTCAAAATGACGTGTTCACTCACTCAAACATAATATTACAAATACGGAAGCTCATCTCACTCTCAAAATCCAAATGCAGCTGTCTTTTGGCAACTAGAGCTCATTATTGTTTTTAAAGTAAGGAAGAAAACGCTAAGCACACATGTGGATTTCCTCCCAAATGCAATGCAATGCATTGCGCTCAGCTCAACCATAAAATGCATCTACAAGATGCACTTGCCCTTAACTCTTACTTCAAAGAAAATCCATTAACAATGCATGCATCAAGCAAGGAATTATTTCCGTGCGTAGAATTCAGAATCCTTAGCGGAAGGAAGAACTTGTAGCGTAGCTCGAGTGAAAATGTTCCGTCTCATTAAGCTCGGCGGTGTGGACTGAAGAAGTTTACACAGCTCAACCATAAAATGCATCTACAAGATGCACTTGTCCTTAACTCTTACTTCAAAGAAAATCCATTAACAATGCATGCATCAAGCAAGGAATTTATTTCCGTGCGTAGAATTCAGAATCCTTAGCGGAAGGAAGAACTTGTAGCGTAGCTCGAGTGAAAATGTTCCGTCTCATTAAGCTCGGCGGTGTGGACTGAAGAAGTTTACAATTTTTTTCGCCTAATACTCCCTAAAATGGCTTGAAGTTTTCACTTTAAAAGCAAAAACTCATTTTACGCATTCTGTTGGAAGCTCAGCAGCTCCTTGGGTCTCTTAATATCTTTCATTCTACTAATTCATCTTCTCCCCACGTACAAATTTATCACTTCGTTAACTTAAAATCCATAATCACACTCCAATACGCATTCTGTTGGAAGCTTAGCAGCTCCTTGGGTCTCTTAATATCTTTCATTCTACTAATTCATCTTCTCCCCACGTACAAATTTATCACTTCGTTAACTTAAAATCCATAATCACACTCCAATCCTGTCCTTTGCCTCTTCGCCTTAAGCAGAAAAACTTGAAAACTTTTTTCATCATTTCTCTAGTAAAAATTCAGGCAAAGCAAAGTAAAAAGTTGAAAAATCCATACATTAGATCTGATCAGCTAACAAAGGGCAAAACTATTTTTTATTTCGTCACCAATTCTCTTTAAATTACCAGATTGTCCCTCTGGCTCATTCATACCATGGGATTTTCATGAGAATTTTATGGCTAGCATTAAAACTCTTACAAGGGCTTAACACTTAAATTCGATTCGTTTTAATTGAGAGCACAGGACTTTCACTCGTGCATAATATTTACAACTACAACTTCTTCCTTCCCCTCCTAATATTTGCATTGAAGACAAAGGCAAACGTAAAGAGAATCATAAAATTAGAATGAAGGACAATTGCATTGTTCAACCCCTTGCCTTGCCTCCATTTAACCCTTGTCTCTCCAAATGCATATAATCTTTTAAATTGAATTAGACTAAATTACGCACTTTGTCTGTCAGTCAGACTCTTCTTCTCCTTTTTCTTCCTTAACAAGTCATTCACTCGTGCTTACAAATAACGGAACGGGGCACGCACAATGCAAATAAAAGGATTCCGTTCAAACAGCTAACTCCCTTGAAGCCTTCTATTCTATTTTTGAACCATGGACATCTGTAATGGACGAATCCATTAAAAGGACAGACATACATGGAGGAAACAATAGGAGCTTCTGGAGAAAATGAACAAGATTTCCTGCCATTCCGTCCTTCCTGTACCGGAATGTCTCTGACACCTCTAAAATTAGGAAAGCAAACAAAAGTGTCACCCTGTCTTATCACTCATCTCAGTCAGACTAATCGATTTTTCTCTCTTATGGTGTTGAGATGTACTAATTAGATTTTTAGAAATTCTCAGCTGAACAAAATACTTTTAGTACACTAGGATATTTTAAGCTGAGCTTAAAGACAAGAATTCTAAGCTGCAGCTCCAGGGAATTTGATTTTCCAGATACTTTCACCAGAAAGCACAAGCACACGTGTAGCGCCTAGCGTATCATTTTACAATTTTACACTTCCATTTCCATTTCATTTTACGCACAAGACCCCATAAGTTTACTTTTACCTGAAATGCAATACATTCAAGTTCACCTACAGGAAAAACGGGTCCGTGAAACCTAATCTCCCGTTTCTATTCTTATTCTATCAGGAGCCAAATCGACTTTTCAAAGCGTAGCACAAACATTTGAATTTCACATCATTATACTACACATCGACATTTGAGCTCAACGTTCAAAACGCAGCAGCTCCTGGAGTAAAATGCCCACGAAATGAACCTTGAAATCGAATCAAAAACCATGGAAGGAAAAAACGCAGTCAGTCAGCACTTCTAGCACGAGTCAACCGAGGAAAGGAAAAAGAACACAACACAAGGAACATGATCCATGAATGCTCGGATCCGAATTTTCCATTGCAAGTTCCATTATCACAAATTGACATTTTTTACCTCCAGAGACCCGACAGGGAAATAAAGAAAGTTCATTGGCACGCAGAGCCAGCCACAAGCACAACACTGCACTGTCATATTTCATTTCATATTCAGCGAGTGACAGCAAGGGTGGTACGCAGATTTACACCATGGTTGTCTCCCTAGTAAATCTAAGTACAGATTCTTAGGCCGATACAGACAGCTAGCACCAAGAACACCATGCTTAGCCATATCATTTTAAATGATCGATATTGATGAAGACAGAGTTGAATTCATCTTTGTCTTGCTCAAGCAGAGCAGCAGCAAGGAAGCGATCATAATAAATTATGCGACCAATCCGTCACTTTAAGGATTGAAGTATCGGGCATTATTTTGAGTCAGCTTGACATTTATGATCTGCCTCTATATTCCGCAGCATCGAATAGAGGAGGGTCGTGTCTCAGAGGATCCGATCAAGTCCTTAGTCCCACGCTCTAAAGTATATGATGACCAACTCAAAAACCTTCCATATCCCCTATTGTCATTTTTAATCGATTGCCTAACAAACGGCTACTACATAGAAATAAACTTTCTTTCTAGCAGAAGAAAGCCAAAGTCCATCTGAGGAACACAAAGAACCACTTTCTTCATTACTTCCGTCATTCTCAACGCGAAAGAAATACTGGCTGGCTCGGTTGGTCTGCTCACCTAAGAAATCTCTAGAGAGTGCAACTCACATGTGGAAATAGCCCAAGCTATAGAAACTAACTCAAGAACCGTACTAATGCAATGATCGAGGAGCCAGGGAAAGAAGAGAGGGGAAAAGGCTACTCCAACACATAAGATCCAAAGGATCCAAATCGAAATTCAGGACGTGACTTGAACGCAATTCAATCCAAATGGAGAAAATTCTATTCTAACTTGAATAGACGGATGTTCGGTCCAGGATTCAACATTCAGTCCTAATCGATTTTCATCATAATACACATAATTCGATATTTCGATAATAGGGAAAAAGTAAAGTTGAGTCAAGTGGCCCAAAAATTCACTTTACACAAAAAATACAATTTACTAGCCAAGTCTTGCTACATTCGTCATTATTACAAACTTTTGCATTTTCTTTTTTAACAAGCAAACAAAACTACTATAATTGATCAGTTCTACGTGACTTGAACGCAATTCAATCCAAATGGAGAAAATTCTATTCTAACTTGAATAGACGGATGTTCGGTCCAGGATTCAAGATTCAGACCTAATCGATTTTCATCATAATACACATAATTTGATATTTCGATAATAGGGAAAAAGTAAAGTTGACTCAAGTGGCCCAAAAATTCACTTTACACAAAAAATACAATTTACTAGCCAAGTCATGCTACATTCGTCATTATTACAAACTTTTGCATTTTCTTTTTTAACAAGCAAACAAAACTACTATAATTGATCAGTTCTTGAAAACTTGTTCATTCTTCAAGATGGTACGGTACATTGAACTTTGCAAATAGATTGAATTGCTCCCTATTCTCCCATACACCATTTAGGATCCAAATGTTTCCCCTGTCTATAATTTCCTCCATTGTTCGGAAAAGGTAACGTCTTCAACTTCTCCCCTTTAGAGGGACGAGGGAGAAAGGTATGTACTACGTCTGCTAATTCAGCTAGTCGTACGATTAACTGGAGGAACGTAGTACATTTTGCCTCTGGAATCTGGAGGTTTGAGAATTAATCATTTTGTGAAAACTATAAATAAGATCCAAATTATGAATTTTCCGACAAAGCAAACTGCGATCACCGAGTACAATTTGATCACACAAAATTATGAAAATGTGTTCGACTTGTGGCTTGTACATTATAAAATCAAAACCCATACTTTTCGAACCCCAAGCCAGGGGAGAAAAATTCTAATCCTCATAAACCCAAAAATTGAGGCAAATTACCCTAACATGGACTGAATATCAAGTAAGCTACTAATAATAACAAATTTANAAAAATTCTAATCCTCACAAACTCAAAAATTGAGCCAAATTACCCTAACATGGACTGAATATCAAGTAAGCTACTAATAATAACAAATTTACTTTTGAAGTAGTTTCAAATTCCCCAATAGTGACTAAGATGGATTTTCTTATCGTGTCTATTTGTCACTTGTGTATAAATCATAGTAGTAGAGGCAGGAGGAACAAGGCCTAGGCAGCCCTATCGCCCTTCGTCCGATCCTAGTCGTATTTTCCCCCAAGTTTATTTTCTTGAGGGAGTAAAAGGAGCAGCAAGCAAGACTAGAACGAGGAACACACAAATGGAGGAAACTAATATAAAATTTATTAGGTGGTAGCTAAGCAAGCAAGGAAGCAAAGCAAACTGTCCTTTTCTTCGTTCCCCCTTTTTTCCCATTCCTTCCTTCTTTCTCATTTTATATTATTACTTCTTTTGCATCCATTCTCACATCAAAGAGATAGTAAAATGCTACTGGAATAGAGTCATTTCCTAGCATCCTATCTATGGGATCCAACCGTCCGTGTAAACAACCAAAACCATGAACTAGGCAAAGCGATTTAACTCAAAAAATTCAAAGAAATCAGGAAAAGAAAGTAAAGAAGGGATGAAGGAAATGGATTTATTTCGTTTGTCGAGTAAATCTTCTTGTCAATACTGGAGTGACTCGAGACAAGACAAGATTTCACAGAAACTCAGCATGCATGGCTCAAAACTTTATCAGGATTAAATACCAGTCGAAACTTTGAGAATTATTCAAGATTTACGCTTTAAACTCAATAGATTCAATACTGTGTTTCTTCAATACAAATGCAACATTGAAACTGAAAATTCTCAAAACTAACATGATGAAAATATTTTCTATCCAAAACTGATACAAAATTTATTCCAAACACTTTTAATGATTTCTGGCTCTTGACTTCTGGATTGGATTGTAATGCTTATGGCTCTCAATATTTCTTTTCATTGCCAATGTCAGCTGGTCATCTCATTTCAACTTTTCATCTCAACTCAAGAAGGACAAATAAAAAAGTAAGGAAGAATTCTCTCTGTAGTCATAATGCGTGGAATAGCCTCGCCACGAGTAAAATGCCCACCCGGGTGAGCAGCATTTTATTCTCAAATGCTCAGCTCAACACGGGGTGAAAGAATAGGGTAATTCATCCTTAACGTCTCCATATAACCCAACTCAACCAGCCACTGCTACAGCTAAAATTCTCTTCCCAACCGGATGGATGATAGAAGCGGAGAGGGGAGAAGTCTATTAAAAGGAGAACGACATGTCATGTCGTCCTTATTCATCCACTCGGTTCCCGCAATAATATTGCACAACCTTTGGTCATACTGCACTCAGGGCTGCACCGGGCCATACGCGTACTCAGGATAATTTCCCATTACAAATACATTATTAGACACCGGACCAGAGAACTCGCGTGGGGGGAAATGAACAATCGAGCAGCAAAGCTTGGTTTTGGTAACATCAGGCCAGGCGAAGTGACTGACCTAACCATTACGTCAGAAATTAGCACATAAATCAAATTCCTTTTCCGCGTCCAATAAATAATGCGAGACAGACGGCTAGGACCAATGTTTATGTTAAAAGTGGATCCCAGGCGGCGGTGATTTAATACTTACTTCCCTAAACAAACCATTTATTCATTCCCCCGTATCTAATTTATTGTCACCTACTGCTGCATTGCTTCTGTTCAAAATTAAACGCGACCTAGGAGGTCTGTTGTCAAATTTAATTCAAATCAAAACACCCACCAGCCACCCGCATCGAATTTATCACATCTGCCGATCTCCGCCCGATTCGGGTAATTTGACCGATCTGAGAACACTAACCAAATGTTTAATCCAATTTGTGTCCTGTGCTGTCTGGCTAACTGGGGTGCCCCTCCCTAATTCCCACGCTACAAGCTAAATGGGCATCGGAAGTAACTGTGAATTTCCGAATGAGAAAAAAAGATAATTCCATCCTATTCCTTTTGTCTCTTAGTCACTCAGCAAATGCAGTTAAAATCCGGAAAGTGCGGTTTCCCTCCCAGTTAAACCATGTCAGCATCATTATCTCCACTTAGAAGAATTTATGACGTCGTTATTCTGACAACTCTTTCATTTCGCTTTCTTGGAATGAGTGAAGCGAAAACTGAAGAAAAAGCAAGAATTTCGAAAAAATGAAATAGATTAGGTTATAAATCTCGAGTGCCAAAAAATGAACATTACTGATAATTTTTGTCAATCTCAGCTTTATTCTATCCCTTGACAAAAGATACTGACGACCGATTAATCAAATACTCACTTCTATGAGAGTTTTTGGGAAGAAGACTTGTACCTCACTTATAAAAAGTATAAAATAGGCATAACATAAAAAATTAATCCAGTTCAACCCATGTCACATATCTGATGCCTAGCTATTTTATAATAAATTGAATCCAATATAGAACATGATAATTAACTCTGCTCTCAGAAATCTCAAAACTACAGATTCGAAGTATCCGTAAGCATTTCTCCAAAATTATTTCCTTCTCCCAAGTCCAAGCAAGAATTTCGAAAAAATGAAATAGATTAGGTTATAAATCTCGAGTGCCAAAAAATGAACATTACTGATAATTTTTGTCAATCTCAGCTTTATTCTATCCCTTGACAAAAGTGACTGACGACCGATTAATCAAATACTCACTTTTATGAGAGTTTTTGGGAAGAAGACTTGTACCTCACTTATAAAAAGTATAAAATATGCATAACATAAAAAATTAATCCAGTTCAAACCTTGTCACATATCTGATGACTAGTAATTTTATAATAAATTGAATCCAATATAGAACATGATAATTAACTCTGCTCTCAGAAATCTCAAAGCTACAGATTCGAAGTATCCGTAAGCATTTCTCCAAAATTATTTCCTTCTCCCAAGTCCTAATATTTCACTCCAGATTTCCAATCTTAACTAAAACTGTCCAAAAAAAGTAGAAGACAGACAAGGCTAATTTATTGCTCGTATTTCCTTTCTTGGATTTCCGATTATCTAATTGAATTTCAGAAATCTCAGTGCGTTTCTTCCATTGAACCTGCACGCACGTTTCGTTTTAGACTCTGACTGCACAAAAAGTCAAAGACCGAGAAAGCAGGGAGGAAATGATATGAAGAAAACAAGATTCTCGTCTTCGTCTAAGTTTACAAACTCTGTGGCTCTGCTCCCTTATTGCATTCCTTCCTTACCACTTTCTCCCAATTTACTTCCTTTGCTTTCTTCGTTCTTATTAACCATGGTAAGCCCAAACCCGTGCCTAGGCCCAGGCTTTACGCTCCTTGACTCCTAAATTCAAAATAATATCCCTAATGCAATATAGCCTGCCATTGCCATTGCCATCTCATGCTTTCCTGTTCCTGATCTAATTAAACCCTTGTCTACTCTTCACTTCCTAGCATCCAAAGTCTCAAAGATCAACTCAACGAGAACCCCCGTCGTGGATACTCTTCCTCATTCCATTTCCGATTATTAGCTTCCATACCTATCCTCGACGTGACTGAACAACGGCATGAGCTATCAGTTTATATTGGAATTTCTACCACTACTGAATATAGTTGAAACAAAATTTTCTCCTGTAAACAATGCTTATAAATTTTTAGTGGTTGAAATACCCAGAAAATCCACGATTCGAATATTTTAGAAACTCATATATGATTAACTAAATAATTCAGGTTACTCCAAAGAATTTTTACATTACAAATATTGAAACACCTTCAAATCTAGCCACGTCTTGCTTTCTCCTCCGAATTCAACTTTTCGATAATCCTGTAATCCCAACTTCATGTCTTTCCTCCTTGACATTCCTTCTGAGATTTCCCTCGCCCTTTCTCCTTTCTTTGAATTACATTTCCTCATTTCCTTCCTTCCTATCTCAGAAAAGTTATGATCAAACAAAAGAAAATGGGACCAAGGCTCAACGTGCATAAACATAAACATAACGCATTCAATCCTATGCAAAACGCACCAAACACAGAAATTACACCATTCTCTCGCCTCAGTCAACGTCGGAAATTACATTTTTACGACAATCCTTTACCCTTCTTTCCGCCAACTTTCAATTCCAATGAACCCTGCTATTCCAGGAAAATAATAAAGTAGTTGTAATCATAACACTTCAAACTTTCCTAGTGTGATGTTTGGGACTTGGGACCTTAACTGCAATGCATTCATAAGTACAGTGTAAAGTGGCTGCTGCTGCCTTCAGCACCTGAACATTATTCAACACCAATTTTAAACTTTTCACATTTTGACTTTCAAATTAAGGTTACTTTTCGGCTTTAGCCAAATACAAACACCGGAAATGTGCAAAGCTAGCAAGCTTATGCTTACCTTGCGTCTTGCGTTTCGGCTCGGCATTTCACAACTTGACACCTCATAATAAAAGTCAAAGCAAAGTTTTTCCATTTACTGCACTCTCCGGGACTTTAGAAAGGTAAGGCATTAAATAAACCTAAAATTTCCAACATAGGGCAGAGCAAAAACTTTGGCTGTGGCTCACGAAAGATACAGCAGTAGTAAAAGTTAGGGAGATGAAAGTCTTCTCTGCAGTGCGTGGCTTGTCTTGTGTCCCTAGCACAGAGGTGGACTGACTTTCCTATATACATTCTAAATCAACATCAACTCGGATAGAAAGTGACACTTCATTACAGTCTGAAAAAAATTCCCAAAAGTGCAACTTTCTACAAGGCTCCAGTGTGGTAGCTNCGGATAGAAAGTGACACTTCATTACAGTCTGAAAAAAATTCCCAAAAGTGCAACTTTCTACAAGGCTCCAGTGCGGTAGCTCAGGGGTAGTTCTCAACATCTCAACAAAACCAAGTAAAATATGATGAGATTTTCCTCAAGTTCAATACTATGGTACAATTTTTTCCACAAAATTTTCTACTATTGTCAACAATTGGATAAGCTTTGCAGGCAAAAGTAATACACTCAGTACGACAAACATCAAACATGGGTCGGACAAAATTAATCTATTTATCCTTTCCAATTACAAAAAAACTACAGAGGACAAAATATTGATCGTCTTTGTTTCCCCTTTCATTGCAAGACACCAAAGGCTTAGCTAGCATAGCAGGGAGCAAGGCTCATGGCTCATCTGTGAGAAATAAGTAAATGAAAGTCTAGTGAAGAAATTCCCTGAGACGAAACCTGGATCGTATATTATCCACGACAGCTGGACACTCNGGAGCAAGGCTCATGGCTCATCTGTGAGAAATAAGTAAATGAAAGTCTAGTGAAGAAATTCCCTGAGACGAAACCTGGATCGTATATTATCCACGACAGCTGGACACTCCTCTCTTGTCTTGTCTTGTCCTGTCCTGGACTCCTGGCTGGAGTATACTAAAATGACTCTGACATTCGCTCTTTTGCTCTTGGGATTAGCTCAAATACGCGAGGAGAATTAAACTCCCACAAAAATAAGCTGAGGAGAATCTGAACTAGAAAGAACTTCCTTCCGGAGAGAATCATCACTCATTTGTCTGTTCGTATTTTACTTTCTGCATCGCAGCACTGATTCGTCGATATAATTTATAAAACAAAACTGCTGACAGGCATTAGACCATTGTCATATAAAATCGTCCAAACTAGGTAATTTATTTTAAAAACTTGAGAAACACACCTGAATTTCAAAATTTCTATATTCTAATCATCTTGGTCCTCAAAATATAAACTCCTTCAAAAAATTCTAGCTCAAACACAAATAATTTATTCGTGACAACATGCGAAACAAATATTTGGTTACACCTGCCTACATGCTGAAAAAACTTACCCACCCACACGAAACGGATGGAAAGGAACGGAATGCACAGAACGACTGACTAAATTACCTCGTCCTCCTCATGTTTTGGTAAATAAAGCCAAGAAGATGAAATATTTTAACGACATTTCTTCGTGAAATTCAAATCATAGTGCACATGAATGATTCAGCCCAAAATACCTTACTTTGCCTGCTCACATTTCAAAATCCTTTAACACTTCTTCAAAACCATCTTGACAATTCGCACATGTGTAAAGTGATAAAATTATATCAACAAACTTCACCGTTAGCTGCTCCATACGGTTTAGCACAGTGAATGAGTGACTGTGTCAATTCATCATTCCTAATTGAGTACTATTCTCTATACATTGAATGGAATCGACAATTCCAGGCCAAGCCAATGCTAACATATGCCATCCCAGCCAGCCCTACTCCTTTTCCTGGGTGTCCTTAATTTTTTTATATTTCCTTCTTAACTCCAAGTTTGGTAGTGAACTGTCAATTTCCCTCCTTGCTTTGCTTGCCTTGCCAAAGTCCCGTTGTTCCATTTTTTCTTAACTGATTTTTTAAAGGATGTACACAGTGGGTCACTTCTCAGGAACCAGAAGGTAAACCCCATTATTTCCGCAAAATTCAACGACAATTGTTAACATAAGGCAAGGCTTTTTTCTACCCAACCCTTCTTCTTCCTTCCTTCAGAAAAACAACTCAAGGAATCTAAATATTTAAATTTACTCTTTGTGATGTTGCAGTTTGTAATTTAGGCCGGATAGCAGCAAATAGCACAATTAGGAATTCTGTTCTGTCACTCTCTGTCAGTTCTCCCGGGTTTATCCAAATGTTCAAACCCACCTACGCAATAGCTACTTCGATTTCCGCCTAATTGCAGCTGACATTGCTCATTAGTACAGCAGTCGAAAGAATTAGATAGTCAATCCAACCCCTCCCTTGCCAATGGTCCAGTTTAACCCTTTCGTGTTTTGCTCACCCTTTAATTACGAAAGCAAAAAAAAGATCAGCAGATAAATAAGTCGTATGTAGTCCTTACAAAAGGCGAAAACTACAAAATTGAAACTTCTAGTTCTCTTCAATACAGTACTAAATATAAAATAACACGCATGGCATCTGAAATTCAAATTCGGACATCTACATTTTCTACATCAAAGTACGACCGAATATAAATTCTTGCTCGAACTAATAATCAGAGGGGCTTCTCTAGAGATTTCGAGCTATGAAGTACTGGTGATTTCATTTCATGAGGGAAATAAATTTCTTATTCGTAAATATAAACGCAACCTCCATACATTACATTGCCAAAACACAGAACCCGAGAAGAAACGCTGCCAAAAATTCGCCTTTGTCCAGTGCGTTGTCCTCATTCTTGAAGTGGATTTTTATATTCTAGCATCTCGCACGCGCCTGACCAACTGAGAGCTGTTAACAACTAAAGAGAAAACGACAAAGCTGGGCTATTGGCTTACTTACAGCAAAGCAAGAGTAACGACAACAACAAACACAAACACACGCACTGCATTGCAGGAGACGTACAACACTTCCATTCATTTTTACGACTAATCAATCCCATCTCATTCCATCCATCCATCTTCTCCTAGCTCGTAAAACATGACTCGCTAAACCTTCATTTTATACGAATAAGTCCCATAGCTATGTTTAGTGGCTCATTTTACTCATCCAGCCCCATCCCATTTATTTTACTCATTTTATTGGCAAAAATTGAGACCATTCATTTTTACGACTAATCAATCCCATCCCTTTCCATCCATCCATCTTCTCCTAGCTCGTAAAACATGACTTCCTAAACCTTCATTTTATACGAATAAGTCCCATAGCTATGTTTAGTGGCTCATTTTACTCATCCAGCCCCATCCCATTTATTTTACTCATTTTATTGGCAAAAATTGAGACATCGCGTGTGTGTGTCTGGGTCCAAATTTTTATGAGCCATAATTGACTTGACTAGCTCAGAGCCCAACCCTTTTCTAGGGACCCATTTCAGGCCAGAGCCAAAGTCAATGCCCCGACCCGAATTTCGATTTCGCAATGAAAATGGGAACGAATAGAAGGCGGACACTACCCATGGGGAAAAAGAAAATTCATAGAGAAAGTTTTTGCGTCTGTCTTTTACTTTCTTCCACAGAATCAAACCATGGAATCTACTCCAATGACTTGCAGCTGTTCTAGATGGGACAAGCTATTTTCTCATTCCTTATCCGTATCCTGTACGTGAAACTCGTGGAATAGAAATAGAAACTGAATATTTACATACTAATTTAAACTTGCTCTGACTCTGAATGTTTATACAAAGGAAAGAAGATCTCATGCTAAAAGTAGTACAGTACAGTCTATCCATTTATTTCTAAACTGGGAATTTGGGAGTTGGTAATGGCAAATGGTTGGTGGTGGTTTTAATATCGGATTACATTACATTTCATCTAGCATTGGGGCCAATGCAGCAGCAGCAGCAGCATCACATGTAGTATGTTTATTACCACAAACAAAAGGCACGGACGGAACACAGAAATCCATGTACCAAAGGCAAACTAACCTTTGTTTGCTGCTCTTCGGAATTACGGATCGATAACTTCTCTTATTTCACCATTTGCCCACCCGTTAGATTCAGAAGGTCCTCGTATGTCTAGTCTAGACGGTATTGCACCCACGCAACTCAGGGCAAAGGAAAACGGTTGAGGTGCCCGGGTGCATTCAGAAAATAAATAATTCCCTTACCACCGGGCCTGCCTCGGTTTACGAGGATACATTAAACGCTTGGCAGAATACCTGGTGGAATGTAATAATAACCACACCACAGGGATTCCTGGATTTCTCATATTTTCAACCAAAGCAATGGCACTGGAAATTGTCCTATCATATTTTAAAATTTAATTACCTTCGAGTAGCTATGCAAAGCCACTACAACCACATTAGTGAATATTTACGTTTAGTCGGACGTATACAACGTAAAGACCGCCAGAGGAATACTCGAATATTAACTTTCCCTTTCATTTTGCTTCAACTCCATACATTATGAAGTAAATTAGAAGCATGAGCTGTGGTGGGTTTCGTTTTCATGCGATCTAATTTTGAATGAACTTCAGACAAAATTCTATTGCCATGAATCATGCTTCCTGTTCCCGCAAAATGATTAAGATATGAGTTGCACGACGCACGACTAGCCTTACGGCCCTTGTAGTTCCACCCTCGCATTTGCCAACCTACAGCACAAATTTCACTGTTCAAAATCGATTTGTCCTTTTTGAATTCACCTTATGCGATACAAATATCTAGATCGTTTACAATTTGAAAACATTAGCCTAATTATATTATCCCTTTGTTAAATTAGATCGATTTTCAGCTTTCTCAACCACAAATTCCAAACTCAAAGCCAGAACCAGAGCCACCACATAAGGATTAAGCCTTGGATCTCAGAACCCGAGTCAAAGACTTCAGGCTTGAGGATATGTAAGCTATTCCAGAAATTAAATAAGCCCTGATGGATTAAGAAACAAGATCCCATCACCATTTCAATTCTATGAGATGAAATGAGCTGACCATCCGATCCATCATTCTACCAATTCAATCCAAATCCTATGAATCTAACCAAACCACAGAGAAAATACCTCAAAGGCAACTTTCCCCATACACCCAAACTTCCCTATTCTATTTTCTCCCCTTTTACTCTTTCACTTTCTGAACTGAATGAACATCCAAAGTTTCTTCCACGCACCACAAGGAATTGTGTAGAGCGAGAGCCCCAGTGAGCAGGAGAAAAGAAAACACGGGGCGGCGAGTATGAGTAATAAAGTAATCCTATCCCCTGTGTGTATCGACTCAGACTCTTCCACTTCACTCACCCCCAAAATAACCTCCAATTACTTACGGAGATATCATCTACCTTCCCTGCTCCTAATAGAAATGAAAAGAACCAACCAGGTACACTTTCCCCATCAACCTTGGGAAAGTCCAGCCGTGCATGTGCATGTAACATTTTGAGTCTTGGCTGTGGTTGACACAAGGGCTAGGCTAGAATACAACATAAAACTGCTCAGCTCACCTTTCATACGACACGGCAACAATAAATTCATTTCTATTCTACCCTTTCCTTTCCTTCAATTTCAAATTTCCACTTAAATTAGGTATTTCAAGCCCAGCCCTGGCTGCCCGCCCACCTGTCCTTTCGATAGAATAACTCAAAATAGCAGCTAGGATTTTTACATGGAATTTCCTACAGCTATGCTAAATGGAATAGATTTTATCAAGTGACTAGCTAGGAAATGCATATGAATCTAATATTTAATGCATTTCCTTTTAGCTTTCACCGTTTTACCCGCATTCCTACTTATGAAATGTTAATGTTCACAAAAATTGTAGCTTTCAAACGTAAAAAATCAATACATGCAACAGAAGGTGTCAACACAGAAAATGCTAATGCTAGCAATTCTTGCATCCAAACCAAAACCAAAGCCTTGAGAAAAGTTAGAAAGTAAACACAACATGAAGGCAGGCTTATCTCTTGGCCGTCGAAGCTTTCAAGATTTCCCAAAGGTATGTCCACTTCTGGTTTCCCTCATCGTCAGGTTTCAGAGACAAACAAAGAAGAAGAGCAACAAGACTGGCCAGAGCAGCCAGTGAAAGACCTAGCATACCAATGGCTATTTGTGATCAAATCCTTCCAGCCTTGCCTGAATTCACCGGACAATCAGTGCAGGTTTTTTTCAAGTAAACTTCAGAATCGAGACAAGTGTTTCCCTTCATCTCTTCACAGCTTCCAGTAGGAACTTGCAAACCCTCGACTTTCCCTTTTTCAGCCCCAAAAAAATCTTGAGTGCAGTAGTAGTACATGTTTAGAATCCCCGAAAAGAGATTTTCAAGGTCTCAATATGGATTTCTCTTTTCCTGGCCCTTCTTCTTTTTCCCTGTCCGGATCTCTCAAACTAAGTTTCAACCTCATGAATTCTTGTTCCGTGTCATGCACCTCCACTTCACTTCCTTGTTCCTTCCGAGGGCAGAAATGAGGTCTGAGTCATCTGAGTCACTTTTCGGGGAAAGAAAAATTGAGCTCCACCCAATCTCTTTATCAGTTAAAAAACATCCTCGAGTATGTAGTAGTACTGTACCCAGGTTCGATAATAACTCCAGTCCCTCGGCTTGGCTTACCCATCGGTGCTGCAAAGGTAACCTTTAGCCTCATAGGCTTATCCAGTCAATCAATGGCACGAGCCGAACAACCGAACGAATTGAGGGGGATTAGTCCTGCTAACAATGTATCTTTTTTATAAAACACGTCATCATCAACCCTTGAATTGAACCTCAAACCCTGGTCTGTGTTCTTAAAAACCGAGCCGAGCCTAAATATAAATACAAACCTCCCGATGATGGGAAATCATTCACCTGGATACCCGACATACCTACCTTCCGCCTCATGATTCCTTTCACTGTCATAAAACAAAATTGCAGTTCAAAGTTTTCCCTGTATGTAGTAAGTAATTACGGGAGCAGGCTACGCCAGGCCAGGCGGTAAGGATTAATTACTCCCTATGGATGAATGGACAAGAGCAAAGAGAGGGTAAACATGCGGAGCAAGAGCAAGGCAAGGCAAAGGCTGACAAAGCTTTGCTTTTGCTTGCTCCTGAAAAGAAAAATAAATCCGTGATGAAGTGAAATAGAGACTTTCACCCCAATCAATGCTCCTCTCAAGTTAACGGTGTCTTTTCCCATTGAACCTTGCCCTGCCCTTTGCTTAACTTCCATTATATTTGGTTGGTTGCACGGTCGATCGAGTGGAATTGCAACGGGGTCCTAATGAACTTAAGGGCTTAAATGTTAAGCACACAAGGAAACAAAAGGAGGTTCAACCAAGGAAGCGTGGCAAATTTTGTATCTCTGCTAATTATCTAATGCCACCATTGTCTCCTTCCTATCAAGAAGCAGGAAATGAATAAATGAATCTATTCACGCAGCTAAATTTTTCCGAAACTTACAAAAATCGACAAAAATTTGATTTTCCTAGACAATTTGTTAAAAAAAATCCAGAAATAGTTCTAAAAAATTCTACCTGTCATTTAAAAATTCATTAGTTATTTATTCACCCACACATCGGACCCGGAGGATTCAATTTTCATCATTCTATCTATAGCAAAGACATTTCAAGGGAAAATCAAAGGATAAGTGCAAAACACATCCTTTCAGTTTCGTCCTCTTGGATTCTAAAGAGCATTGACAGGAAACACAGAATCGCACTTTGTTCAGCAAACTGACATCCACTTCCTTCCACCTTCAAATAGAATCCGAAACAACAGTAACCGTATTTGTATTTCTGAGAATCTCACTCAAGCCAAACCTTGCCATTACATTATATTACAAATTCTCACTCGTCAATCCTGTTCAAGAGTAAGCAGGATGATTTTGTAAGCATTTGTTGAATTAGAAGAAGACAGGCTACTGTCTGTCTGTCTGTTCATGCATTCAAGACCATTGTGCTGAATGTAATTCATTCAATGTCACTGTATTTCACTCATTCATTGTAAATCCCCACCCTGTTTTATTTGCACTTCGGAGAAAATGATTCCGTTTATCAGCTGCACATTCGGAGGGAAATCCACTCTCAGATTAAAACAGTGCAATGCAAATGCAGTGAAGTGATATAAATTGAATTGAAAGCCTTTTTGGCAAGGTTGTCTATAAATAGAAAATCAAATCAAGTACTATGATGTGTCTCTTATTAGGCTATAGGCTTGAATCTGAATTCGGAATGACTGTGTGAATCTCAATCTGTGCAAAGAGCCAAGAGAGAACAAGGCTGGACGCAAAATATAATGTCAATAATGTATACTTTTGCAATATCAGCTAAAGACGGTAATCCTGAGTGGCAGATTACAAGAGAATTGCATCAAACTTGTACAGGAACACAATAAGCACTTTAATATCACACTATACCATAGTCATCACTTTCAGATTTCAACTCTACTCAGAATTTCCAATTCTAAATAAAATATACACTTACAAAAGACAGGTCACTATTGTTTTAGTATCGTGGTTATCCCGGAGTTATATGATATCATTATCCTAGCAAGATTTATAACATTTAAGTTTAACATTACTACCAATGCAATGTAACGCATTAAATGTGAGTTTAAAATGATCTCAAAGAAGATTTATGGTATCAACAGTCAACGGAATGTATTTAGCCATTCATCCATCCGAACGACTGATGACTTGATGACTTTGAAGAACAGGCCGCCAAAGTATGTATGTACTGTAATTTTGACATCCTTTCTTATCTTTTACTCAATGCATTGAGTTTTGATGCAAAGGTCAACTCTCAAAAAACCAACTACTAAAACAAGCACATCTGGATTCTGGGATGGACTGGGCTACGCATTCAATTCAAACCATGAGGATCTGCGTCAGAATATTTACGTACACTATACACAGTTAAAAGAAAGTGAGAGATTATTAGTCTGAGAAACTGAAACTGATCTGCTTATGTTTAAGCCTTAGCTTAATCTGGTTGATAACCCCTTCTACTCTGATTCTGTTCTACTACTCTACTCATCTTGTTTCTCGCTTTGAGTCTTCTTTTCCTTTACTAATTTAGACGAATCCGCTTCGGCAGACCCCTTAGAATTAAACAAATAAATCCTTAGGCATGTCAAGTCTCAAGTTGGTAAAACAAAAACCAAGGTTTAATTACTGGGAATTACATGAGACATAAATCAGTCTTATTTCGTTCGACATGAGGGCTAGACTAGTAGTTCCTCATTCCTCTACAGAATCCTGTGGCAGATAAGGAAGCTTAGAACAGAACAGGGTGAGACTTTCTAAACCCAAAGGTTTAACCCTTCCAGTTTGGTATTCGAATCTCAAATATCGACTCAGAGTCCTGGGAAGATTCCATTCCATATCAACAATCCCATGCGTAATCCTCACATTAAACTAAACCTCAACTGAACGGATGATGAGCAAGATTTATGGAATTCAGCTAAAAAGTAAATGAACACCAAGCAGAAAACCTTTGCGTACCAGCACTACTCACCCATGCAATATGTTCGTTTACTTCACATGCAAATACCTAGTAAAGTCAATCCAAGGTTGATACTACTACTGCTGCTACTGACTCTAGCGATGACTTCATCCCTTCCCACCTAGCCTAGCCTTTCCACCCTTCATATGTTAACTGGACCTGGACGAACCTGAAATAAGCTAATCGTATGCTAGGTTGCTTGCTACCGCTGCGCTGGATGTAACTAATTAAAACCGAGGAAATCCTATAAATTTTGTTATTTTTGATTCATGAGTTCATCCATGCTTTCCTGCTCTGAACTTTTTATTTATTCTTAACCCTATGGTGCGTTTGCCTTGAAGATCCAGCCAATCAAACGAGCCAAGCCGAGCCGAGCCAAGTAGTATTAGTCATGACAATTTTTTAATTTAAGAACCAACTAAATTGACCTAATATGTAATGTCAGTGTCAAGGACTCAACGAAACGTAATGAAACCCTGGGACAAGACTCACTCGTAGTCGCTGCCAATGAGGCTTGAAATCGAAGCCCAGGCCTAGCTGCTGGTTAATTTTATTTTCTATTACGCTACAGGGATATTCTAATTTACTACTCGATACGACTGCGGTTCTGTCTACACTTGGATGCTTGGTCGAGTGATGTCACTTCCAATTTGTATAATGACATAAACATCAAGAAAGATTGGAACATTATTTATAATTTACAGTAGATTAAACAGACAATTGGAAATTACTACTCTTGTTTTATCTGATGTCAAGCTATCCTAATTGCGTAACGTTAGTTGTGAACTCTTTACTAGGTACCACATACAAGATGTGAATAATTTTAGGCAAACTTCTAATTCGGTCAATTGTATTCGAATCTCACCAAAAATTGAACATTTTTTAAAGATATACGAAATCCCTTATCGTCGTTGGCTGAAATCATTCAGCTAAAAACGGAATTACAGGTTTCTATTCAAATCTTGAAAATCAACCATGTCTTATTCTTATTCACCTTTTCAAGAAATCCTTTGAACTTCAAGAAACCAAAAGGATAAAGAATAAATAAAGTCGCAAAGGCAATCACACTCACATCAAATGTCAACCCACTCTACTTTTTTGTGACTTTATACAAAAGAGACACTGCTGATCTAGGCGGTCGTATTCGTGAGTCATTTGTCTGACTGCTTGGCTTGTCATCTCAACTCAAGTTCTCTTCATCTCAGCTATGAGTCAATTTGCGAATCCAAAGAAGAAAAACGGAACACACAGAAACACATCATGCGTAATAATACACCATAAGCAGATCTTCAGTTTCTTTTTATGGAGTGAGTTCGTAAATAAACAGTAGGAAAGACCAGATGGATGAAAATATAGATTTAGATAACAAATATCATGAATATGCTGATGAGACTAAAAATCAGCGTATAATTTCCACCGTTTTTATCAATTAGGTTAAGGCTTAAAGCTTGGGTTGCAAAAATTAAGACTGAGAAAATAAAAACTCATTATTTTCTTCCCTTGCCAGTGCACTTCTGAACTGATGAATCAACTTAATTTTGTCTAGCCAGCAAATTCTGATCTGAAACTACGACAATTTTACAGTTAACGAAATACCTAAGTTAATTATTCAGATCTAAAAATAGTCGTAAAATCAATTATTCTAACGCTCATAGTACAGTACGTTAATTATATGGCCATTAGATTTAACTGTATGGATAGTATGGAAGTATATCTGGCTGAAGGCCGAAGCTGAAAGAAAATCGAGTCTATAGCTTAACATCGAATCTACAACATTAGTGTTATATGCTGGCTGGAAATAAACATTATTTTTCATTGAAGCAAAACCAATTTGCAATTCCTTCTGGAGCATTTAAATCATAAAGACGAGCAATGAACCTGTGCTGGCTTGTTACACAAAAATACAAACTGGAGCCTTATCTTATCTTTCATGTTTATAAACAAACCTTTCAATCCACACCATTTGCCATTGACCATATCTGTCCAAGACCGATTAATCTTACTGTGTACCTCATCAAACAAATAATGGTTTTGATTTTGACAGCTTGACGAGAACCATAACCTACAAACACCTGACTATTATTTAAGAAATCCGATTCCAACCTAACCTACCTAGCTTGCAACAATTTTAATCTGACCTTATTAAAAGCCAAGCTTAAACTTAAACTCGCAAATAAAAAACAAACATTAAAATTCAACTCGTAATCGTAAATAGGAAGTGCGACGACCTTCCATTGCCAATTTCCATTCTATACACACAAATCAAACTAAACCACAAAGACAGACAAACCAACCACACTTGCAAAAAATATTTGTTTTTGTTTTTACTCACCTTCGCACTAGTCGGTTCGGTAGTGAGTTTAGTAGTAAAATCTCAATTAACGTAATGTCCTTCCAATTGGGTTCGGTTTCAGTTAAGCTACAAGTTCAAATTCAAATTGCAAGTTTTTGAGGAAAGAGTATTTATTTTCTTTTGTCCGATTCCCCGAGATCAGTTTTATGTGTTTCCTTTGAAAAGCTGCCAAATAATACTCGTACGTACGTCACGTCACATGTTGGTTTGAATGAAAAGAAATAAAAGTTGTTTGTCAATTTTGGACACTGCTGCACTAGGGGAAAATCACAGGGTGTTTTGTTGTTCCAAAGCTAGAATTTTGTGGAATTGAATAAATTAACTAAAAATTAAGAACCGGGAGTGCCAATGTGTGTGTAGTGTAGTTGAACTTGTATAAATTGCAGAGAAAGTCCGCGCGTCTTCACCATCCCCACCCAAACAGAGCAATGAGCCAAAGCAACGGCGATGGGCTCAAAGTCAATGCAAAAAAATAACACTTCAGGCTCAGGCTGCTGTCCCAGGCCTAGGCCATCGGCTCAATCTCTCTTGTCCATAGAGTTGCTCCTCCAACCAAATTCACCTGGATGAATCATCCTTTTTTTACTCTACACTGCTGCACTAGGGGAAAATCACAGGGTATTATCTTGTTCCAAAGCTAGAATTTTGTGGAATTGAATAAATTAACTAAAAATTAAGAACCGGGAGTGCCAATGTGTGTGTGTAGTGTAATTGAACTTGTATAAATTGCAGAGAAAGTCCGCGCGTCTTCACCATCCACACCCAAACAGAGCAATGAGCCAAAGCAACGGCGATGGGCTCAAAGTCAATGCAAAAAAATAACACGACGGGAGATTCAGGCTCAGGCTGCTGGCCCAGGCCTAGGCCATCGGCTCAATCTCTCTTGTCCATAGAGTTGCTCCTCCAACCAAATTCACCTGGATGAATCATCCTTTTTTTACTCTTTCGCAAAAAATTCGTACTTGCAAATGTACAGAGTTTAGCAAAATCCATGATCGTGATCGTATGACATGAATTCAATATTTTATTCAAGAATAGGAGAATTACAAGAAACACTGGGATATTAATATTTTTTGACTCGGGAAAAAATTCACTTAATTAAATGTAGTCTGATGCACTTTTTTGAGTTACATCAAATTACGAACCGTAGAAAATACAATAAATTTCAAAAAACCAACTCAAAAGGAAAATCTGAAGAAATAACTTGTTACATAACATCACGTCGAGCAATGAAGTCTTCAAATCGAAGGCGAAGTATTTTGTTCAGTCTCTTATCTATCTAAGACATTAGGCCATAAGGGTCGGATAGCACCGTCCATTTCGCCGGCAAATTGATTGTCTCCTCTTAGTGCATGATTGGCGCCACCAATCGTGGCATTACATTCGTTGCATGTTGATTCAACCATTGCTCCTCCACAATCACCAATCATATAAATATGACCATTAGGACACTTGAACCAATGTCCTTGAGCCATTCCTCCGAAAGCAGCTAATATCTCTCTACGCTCACGCTCCGAAATTCCAAGTCCACTCTTGATGGATTCGTCGATTTCCTGGGTTTAGAGAAAAAATTATTATTTAACCTGAGACAGAGCCAATAAATATTTCTAAATACTTACTTTCAATAGTTCCCGTAGCTTGGCTTTCATTTCCTTCGTGTAAACTTTTGGTGCAAAAATTATGGCTGTAACTTGATCATACAAAGGCGTGGCCCTTGGATGCTGATCCGTAAATCGGGGGCAGGATCTCCTCAAGTAGGCTTGTTTGAGATCAAATAGACGTTCAAATTCCCTATCAAAGTCCTTGATTTCAGTGTTACTCAAAGGTAACACACGACTCATTAACCAAGTCAACGCGTCGATATAGCGTTGTGCAAGATTCCTCCACAATGCATCCGTGAGTGGGGCTTCTGGGTCACGTTGCAATTCTTTCATAGCATCGTTTCCATAATTTGCAATCAATTCCACACTAGCCATTGTCAATTCATCAATCTGAAATAATTATAAGAATGCTAAAATTACAACAGGTTCTTTGGTACCATAATAATTAATACATGAACTACCTTCTTAAATTTGGTTTGGTCCCTCTTAGCACCTTTCCCGACTCCCTGACCAGCTTTTGTGATGTAGACTAATTTCTCCAAAACAAAATCTCTAACACGGGGAAGATAGCCATTGTCAATTCATCAATCTGAAATAATTATAAGAATGCTACAATTACGACAGGTTCTTTGGTACCATAATAATTAATACATGAACTACCTTCTTAAATTTGGTTTGGTCCCTCTTAGCACCTTTCCCGCCTCCCTGACCAGCTTTTGTGATGTAGACTAATTTCTCCAAAACAAAATCCCTAACACGGGGAAGTAAGTTGTCCCAAACGGCAGTATTCCGTCTCAAGTCGAAAACCACTTTCTGTTGTTGCTCAGAAACTTTTCTTTCATTCCCGAATATTTTTTTCATTAACTCTAAGAACATCCTTAACTTGACTTTGCAGGATATTTCCGTAGCGTCTTGAGTGACGAATAACGGTTTTACATTTCGGACATCCCTTTGCTTGAATTGCCCCTTTCTCAACCTCTTGCATCATGTAGTAGTCCAACCCAGTAGACTCAAAACAATGATTACAATCCTTCAATTGGATGAATCTGAAATATTAGACACATCAATGATTATTGAATATTAATTTACAGGTTTCTTGATTACGGCAAACCTTGCATCGGGTTCATCCTCGGCTCCAAAGAATACCTCCGTCAGTTCTTCCTTGTCACAAATCAAACACAAAGTCGGGCACTGCTCGCCACAGAATCCAATACAATCATGATCACATTTTGCAATTTTCTTTGGGCACGGTAGCTCGCACGTAGATCGATCACAAGGTTCACGGCAACGCTTCTTACATCTCTGGTGTTCACATTGCCAAGAGCAATTTTCCTGAAATCAATTTCGAAAATTAGTAGAAGCAGATGTTTAAAACAAGGGGTCAGTTCTGAAAAATTCTAGAACTCACATTACAACCTGTACAAGGTTCGCCGCATATTTGCCTACACTCGGAATGATCACATTTCAGTTCACACTTTTGTCGACAAGGAGGACAAGTTTTAGCACAAGGAAATGAGCATCTAAAAAGCAATGGTTAATTTGTCAGATAAAATGTTTGTACTAAAAAACAACGTGGATGAACTACCTGTGCCCACAAACAAGAGATCGTCCACACTCTTCTTGACATTTCCGATGCAGTCGTCCCTGATGACATTCAGAGCAAGTGCCTTTACAAATGTGTTCACAGCCTTCTGTACCACCTCCCGATCCAAATTTGAAACCGCAAGGGTGCTGGCAATATTTCATAGCCTCTTCAGGTTGAACTAATCATTGGAAGTGAATAAAGTTATTTATTCACTACTTAAAGTATTTCCATTCGGTGACATTCGTGGTACAATACAAGTAATTACCTGTATTCTGAATTTTACAAGGTACAAGGGTATCGTGACCACAAGCTGATCGAACATCCGGTGTTACCAATACTTCACATCGTGCTTTTTGAGCAGGGAGATAACATTCGACTTGCTGGTCATGACCACAAGGAGACTTCTTCCCAACTATGACCTGTTTATGTAGGAATTCTTAGTATTGATCAAATAAATGTTAAAATAACTAATGAGCTCACATGGCAAGGTTCGCAAGGCTGGAAACATAAATTTTGGCACGCATGACCACAGAGGGGCAGCTTAAGTTCACATGGAAATTCACAATTTATATCATTCACATCGACCCAACATTCCACGGTAGCTCGGTGAGTTCCGCAATCCAATGGCTTTTCAACCAGTTCCAGGCAAGGAGGACATGGCTGTTGAGAACATTTGTGCCTCGTCTTACACGTGTGGCCTGGTATTGCCAAATAAATAATTTATTTTAAATACCATTTTGTAAACGAATTCAGTTTTTTATCCTCACCATTAGCACAAGTCCGACCACATTCCTTCCTGCAAGAATATTCCAAATGGTCTGGGTCGTATCCAATGTGGCAAGTTTTTGTACATGCATGTCCACAAAGAAGACGAACAGAGCATGGTGTCTTACAATGTACTTTTACTGATTTTAAATCTGAGCATTTCACATCCAACTAAATGATTGGTTTGGAAAAAATAGTGTAAATTAGATATCTAAAGTGAAAACTGTGAAATTGATTTTATTGTGTATTTGGTATTGCATTCTCGGCTTACGTGATGGCCACAGTCCTGAAACGTTTTTTTCACCATTGTGTCACACTTAATCATCTCTGGATGAGAGTGACAACGTGCTTCTTGACTATGTCCACAAGGTAAGTTCTTCAAAACCACAATTTTGCAGAGTTCAGTTTCCGGATCAACGTTGCACTCAACATTCTCTTTACTATGCAAGCATGGCAGTATTTTTGTGACTTTAACTTTACAAGGATATTTGAGAACGTCTTTGTGACAAGCCATCTCCGCGATATAGGCCACAGGGGAGCTGTTTTGGAACTTGAACCGTGCAAGATACTGTATCTTCCGGCGTGTGACACTTGAGTTGCTTGACATGATTACAAGGCAGTGTCTTGTTCATAAGGATGGGACACGGTGGACATGGATAAAAGCATACGGCCTGACATTGATGTTGATTAACACAAGATTTTCGACAATGCTCTCGGCATTGGTATTCTTTATGATCCCTGTCTTGAACATGACAAACAGATTTGCAAGTGTGACCACATGGAAGATCAGTATAACACATTTGATTACATCCTCCTTCTGGTGCACTCTTAAAATCTTCAGGATTTTCTACTTCTGTAACGACTCCATGGATTTGGCATTTAAGCTCTAATTTTTGTCCACACTCGTGCCTTTCGTCCAGTTTGCCTTTAATTTTTTGCCATGTTTTACTCTTAGACGCCAACATCTCCATATTTCCAATTATGTAAAGCCCATGCCTACAAATTTCAAGGAATTAATTAATTTTAAGACCACATAGAATTCTTGGTTAATTTTAACTACTGACTTGGCACGGGAAATTGCGACACAAATTCGATTATCCGTCTTTAAAAATCCAATTTGATTGGCCTCGTTGCTCCGAACAAGAGATAGAAGAATTATGTCATTTTCTTCACCTTGGAAATTGTCAACGACAGTAACTCGAACACCACGGCAAGTGTCGAAAGCTCTCATTTCACTTTTCAGTAGAAACATTTGGCCAGTGTAGGTTGTCAGTACAGTAATCTGATTTGGGGAATACCCTTGCAGTATTAAATACCTCGTCAATTGGGCCAAAAACTTTGCCTCATACTCATTTGACTTACTCATTGAATCGTTTTCCTGAAATACAACCAATTGTTTTCACAATAGTCCTTAAGTTTTTGGATTGATTGGTTTTTAGGTAACTTACAGATTTCTCTAGTCGCTTGTGTGTTATAAAGAATAAATTTTTCGCAACTCCGTCCACTTCAGGGTAGAAACGCACAGAAATGTCATTCTCAAGCTCTGTGTAAATCGTATCGACAATGAGGTCACATATCTCAGGACGCATCCTGTGCTGGACCTAACATGCAGTTCGGGTTGAGGAAAACAAGTTAAATAGATTAAAATTTGTCGGACAAAAATTCTTAAGACAAAGGTCAATTACTTTGAGTTTGTAACAATTCAAATTGTTGTTTAACATTCGCTCAAAAAGAGATATGTCCAAGTTGTATTTGTTCGACAAATCGTAGACAGTTGTACTAGGCCGAAGTTGTTGATGATCACCTTTTTTCAAATGTAAATTCAGGCATACGAAATTTTAAGTAACTCAAACAGCAGAATACTCACCAATCAGAATCAAATGCTCACAATGTTTCGAAATACAAGTCACAATGTGGGATTCCAATACCTCTGCAGCCTCTTCAACGATTACTGAAATGGATGAAATGTTGCAATATATTTCGTAGTTGAAATAAATTATGAATGTTAAAGTACTTACCAATCTTGGATTTCATCATTCGCAGGAGGTCATTATATTTGGCAGCACCAGTCGTCGTCATTCCTACAACCTTTGTCCTCTGTAATAACTGACCATCCCCTTGCCGTATGATTTGTTGGTATGCTTTTTGTGCCTCAATCAGCTCATCCTGAATACTTTTAGCCTCCAAGCATTTTAGCACCCTTGCCCGTCCAATGACACCAAAATAAATCGACCATTTCTGTTCTAATGACATGTTTCTAAAATATGTGTTTTCGTTTTCTATGACGTGAGGCGGATTTAAAAGATGCTCAGCTTCCGGTAATTGTAGATATCCGTCACGATATGAACCAAAAAGTAAGTTCAAGAAATTGTACCGGTTTCCAAAGACACGAGTTTGTTCTTCGAGTTCATCTTTCCGAGCTTTCTTCCGAGCCGGTCCAAGTTTTTCATTTGTGTCGATCTCGGCAGGAATTTCGAATTTGTTTTTGAATAACTGGTTGTCTAATTTCTTCAGGGAAGTTCCGTTTAAATATGTTAATGCACTTTCTGCAGCAGCAGCCGGAACAAAATTTTCAACTTCCATATGCACAGTCTCAAAAATTCGGTGCTCCAGTAATTCTTCTAAATCGTAATCTTCGTCATCATCAGAATTAAGCTCAATCTCATTTTGTTGGTGATTATTATTTCGACGTATCTGATCTGGTTGAATTTGGTTTTCGAAATAAGCAGGTTGAGTCCGGATTTTAAACCACTGTTTTAGAAGTCGTTCTTCCGAAAAGTTACGATTCTCAAAAATCCAACCCATCAGTCCATACCAATCTGGGCTTTTGAGTAATTCTATCAAAACCGCAGGGAACTCTTGTTTTAGCTTTGTGTAAACCGAAATTCCAAGGCTTGTTAAATCGACAATACCTGAAAACATTAAACTACATGTATTTTGAGCGTTTTATTTACCTAATTTCATTGCCTGCCGTTGAATCCATAATTTCTTGTAAAGTTGTTTTACAAACCTTCTGGATTTTGCAACCCAGCAACTTGATTCATTATTTCAGCCCTTCTATATTCAAGATTTCTGACGTGCGCATGAGCTCTACTCTTAGCAGTCGCATAATCTCTGTCGAATTGGCGGAGTTGACTAGCAACCATTCGCTTGCGGACCAAACTGAATTCATCAAGAGCCTCTGTTTTACTGCGTCCACCAACTCTTATCATGGGAGGAGTCTCCTCAGGATTTAATTTCTTCATGATGTCAAGGATTCCTTCTAGAAATTGGTCCAAAGCGTGATTTGTATAACATACAACAAGGATTGGTCCAGTTCTATCCCACCAAACATCCAAATTTTGAAGAAATACTTCTGTTATTTTTAAGCCTAGATACGTTTTGCCCGTGCCAGGTGGACCTATATTACGAAAGTTGAAAACCTTGGCTTAATTACGATTTATATAGAATAGTTATAATAAAATTACATTTCATTAGCCGAAAACTCTTACCTTGAATGATAACGAACTCTTTCGTTAGTGCAGCATGAAATGCGTTGAACTGATTATCATCCAATCCTAATGAATTGGCAGTTGGCCACGGACCTGCAAGTGGGGAGAAGTAATCTGTTCCAGCTCCAATCTGTATCAGATGTTCAGTTGTTTCTAGATATTTTGGAGCGCCGACCTCTTGCGATCCTTCCACAATAAATTTACGCATAGGAAACTTGTCCAGTTCCAGCTGTTGAAGAATTTGAAGCGTATGCCTGAAAACGAGAATTAAAATAATTCAAATGTAACTTTTTAATTATTGACGACAATTTCGCAGTCAAACTCAGACTTACCGGTAAGCCTCAAAATATACTTCACACTCAACCATCAAATACGATAAGTTTCTTCCAAACTCTGGAACACTGCCCTCCCAAGTCACGCCGAGTTCACCCTTCGCCAATTCCTTTGGATCCCTTCTAGCAACAACTGCAAAGTATGCGCTTCGAAAATTGTCTGCCGTAAGTACAAGGAGGGAACCTTGCAGAAGACGCTTAGATCTCTCCCATCGTACTCTTTTATAAATGTCTTCAGTTAGTTGGATGCTGTACAGCATCAAATCTCGTACTAATTTGACATTTGTAATTTGAACACTCGGATAAATTCTAACATTTCCAATTGGCATTTTCTTTTTCTTGGCAAGGTATTCATGCCTAAAACCATAATAAGAATTAATACCTAAAACTTGGAACTGTACTAAAAGTAAAAAACCTGAATCTCATGAAATCACGAACTCCTTTTTTCAACGGCTGTACAAAATCTTCCCTTAAAAGTCTAAACTGAACATCTAAATAATGATCTGCACTAGCATAAGCACCGGATTTCTTATTCGGTCGCAGAAATGGTTCTTCCGAAGAAAGAATCTCATCAGCAGTAGGAATAATCACAATTTCTCTGAATTCCTCTGGGGGTGTCATCTCATGTAATGCCTCCTCCTCCTTTGGTGTCAGCCCATACTTGTCAATTCTTTTCTGCACAATTTCTTTTTCCTCTTTCTTCTTTTTGAGTGACTGAATGAGGCCAACCAAAGCTTGGAATTCCTGGCCCAAACCTTCCAACCCTGTGTTTTCATTACCGGGCAGGTGAATACAGCCTCCAATCACTCCAAGGATTGAAAGAGCGTGAACGAAGACTTCATCCACAGCAGTTGTAGGAAATCTTTGAGCGACGAAAGTGAATAATGTGTGAAGGTTACGAAGAATTTTCGTTCTCGAATGATTCACCACAACATTTGATCTAAAAATTATTCTAGAAATTCAGCCTTTTTCCAATTAAATTGCAGATAAAGATATCAAATATTACCGATTCTGTTGTGGGACATCGTCACCACACTGGCATGTCAATGTCCGACACAATTTTCCAAATTTATCTGAAAATCCTTCTCCAAACACTCTTCTCACAATGTCGCCTTGATGCGCTTTGAGAACTGAATCCTCACAGACTTTTTCTCCCAAGAGATGAATTATAATCACGAACAAATCATCACTCATTGATTTGTCGTTTAAAAGTTCCTCCCATTCAACTAGGTTTCTATGAATATTCATGATGACAGCGTCAGTGTTGGATTCAGCTTTGGTCAATAGGTCATGAAGTTTCATAAATCCGAGATGCTTCCTTGAATTAGTCATATACATTCTTTTTCTCTTGTCATGTAATTAAATATCTAAGATGAGTCAATAATTTACCTATTGGGTCCATCCTTATTCTCTTGGTGTTCCATTCCATGACTTGATCCGGATCCTGATGATCCTGCAATGTTACTCCTTCTATGCCCGCTATTTCCACGTGGAAATGTACTTCCTGTCCCTCTTCCACCAATATGAGCTTTCCCACCTCCTCGACCTCCCCCTGGACCATTTCCTTTAAGAAAATAGAAGAAATTGTAATTAGAATTTATTAGCGTTTATTCATGTTACCAGATTTGTGGGTGGAACCAAATCAGCACTTGTACTTTTAGGAATTAAAATAAAAGTAAGTAATAAATAGTACGGCATAGTATGAACCAGTGTAGCATCCCCGTCTAATATGAATTTTTCAATTTAGCTTCTCTGTGTAATAGTCCACAAAAATGTATTACTCATAGGAGAAAAATCGTAATGAGACGAGACCATTTTATAGCTTTTGCAGGATATTAACATTGGTACACTCTTCTGCCTTACTTTAACCAATTGACAATTGAAAAAATTGAAGTGTAATAGTCCACAAAAATGTATTACTCATAGGAGAAAAATCGTAATGAGACGAGACCATTTTATAGCTTTTGCAGGATATTACATTGGTACACTCTTCTGCCTTACTTTAACCAATTGACAATTGAAAAAATTGACTCAAATTCGTCAACGACAACGACCTTCATCTTTTTTCCATTGTAATGCTTTTACATTAGATACATGAATACATTAGATTAGATTAAAATCAAACCGTACTGAATGGAGCACTTACCCCTACCCCTACCCTGTCCAAGACCACGACGATCCGACATCTTGCATTCAGACACCGATCAGTTTGTCAGGTCTGTATTAATTAGACTAAATAAACCACAGCTAATATTTCATAGGTTTTTTTAAACTCTTGTTGGCAGTACCGCAGTGGCAGTCGGTAGTTAGTTGCAACGAATATTAATTGGCAGGTTAGATTAGCACTCCTGGCAGGCTTGCCTTTAAATAATAATTGTTGGTTTCTTATGTCTGCGTTTCAACTATACTAAATTAGTCACTCCATTTCAACTCTTCAGTTTCATTTCAATTGTCACTTGTCACCTGAATTTTTACTTCATTTCAACTTCAAATCTAATCTTTATAAATGCAAACATCAATACAAAACCCTTCTATCTCTCCAATGTTGAACCGAATGAACCATCCGGAGTTTCTGCTGTGTAATCTAATCTAAAAGTTGCAAGCTATGCTATAATATTTTGTCTTTGTCTTGTGTCTACTCTATACTCACTTTACTCACTGTGCTGTATACATTTAACTTGAACAGAAGCGTAAGTGCATGTGATGTGATAATAGAACGAAAAAATATTTTGTTGAGGTGGTCGTGATTCACCGCCTATGAAGATTTGAACCACGAACGTAACACGTGCACCTTGTGTTCCTGCCACCCTTTAGAAATATCGTGTTATCGGTGAGGACTGTTCACTGTTCTGTTCGCGTTCTTTCGCAAACGGAGAAATTATGAAAATGTCACTTTGAACCAAATATTAAATGACAAGGCAAGCATTCAAGGGCGCAGAATCATATAATAGTGACCAGGTCAAAGTTGAAGTTATAAAAAATAGCATACATCCGGTGGAATAACCACCGGAATACTCGGGATTCAGGAAGAGTTGTTAGTTCATCACATCTATCGTTTCGTTGTTCAGTAATCAATTCGGAAAAAAGCGAGGCTATACCCAATTTATGTGTTGAGATAATATTTCTAAATCTAATAGCATAGAGAAGGAAGAAAAAATCGGGGTAGGGCCAGGTCAAGCGATTTGTAGATACTGTTGACACTTTGTTAATGATACAATCTTCAAGAGAATTCATATTCGGATGCAATGCAACTTTACACTTTAATTATGAAACCCAGAATTTCTTAAATGTTGGATGGCATATGATTTCGTGTTGGATGCAGTGTTTTTTAGTTGAGTCGCTTATCGTTTGTACTTTGTAATACGCAACATTTAACTATGAGCTTAATTTAGAACATTCTTAGGTTAGAATGTAAGTGCATGATTAATATCGTATGATTTCTGTTTTCCTGATTCGAATTCGTTACGATTTTAATTGTTGTGCCTATCTTTTTAATTGCCAGTTGTTCAAAGAGAGTTCACCAATCAAATTCTTGATGAAAATGCAAGTGATGAATTTGTTCGGGTCGAATATGTTTAGATGTTTCTATTTAAAACTAAACTATTGTATCAACCTAAGGTTAGATTCCAGAAGGTCAAATTCGTGACCTCAAGAAACTTCGTTAAAACGTGAGAGGTAAATACTTTATTTTATCAAAGCGTAAAGGCAATAAAAAAGCATCTGTCATTAGTGGTTCATCGCATCTAGGCAGATTTCTCTCATTTCCCCGTGGCAGAGATCCATCTCTAATCTCTTCCGGATATTCTGTCCACCCTTCCTCAATCGGGTCGAATATGTTTAGATGTTTCTATTTAAAACTAAACTATTGTATCAACCTAAGGTTAGATTCCAGAAGGTCAAATTCGTGACCTCAAGAAACTTCGTTAAAACGTGAGATGAAAATACTTTTATTTTATCAAAGCGTAAAGGCAATAAAAAAGCATCTGTCATTAGTGGTTCATCGCATCTAGGCAGATTTCTCTCACTTCCCCGTGGCAGAGATCCATCTCTTCCGGATATTCTGTCCACCCTTCCTCAAGTCCAGTGGTGCTTCAATAGCCCAGTGCTCAGCAATTATAGGCTGGATTTGGAATGAAGTCATATTTTAAACCAAAACGCCGAATATTTTAAAAATATGACACTTTTACATAACCTGGAGCATAATCCCATTTAGCTTAAATTAAGTTAACTTTCTGAAATGGGCAAAAATTTTAAATGAAACAATTTGGCTCCAGTATTTTATTTCTGGTCCTGAGTATTCCTGCAAACAAATTTTGGAATTAATCGTAGAATACTTTACAGAAACAAAAATTAGATTTAATTCAGTATTTCATTTTCATTAAAAACTTTATTTTTAAACTCGGGTTAGGATTAGGGTATAGCTAGTACGGGCTGGTATATTATAGGGATACTCAATTTTGGCTTTGAAACGTAATCTAATCAGTATATTCCAATCCAACTCGGGTCGGTTGACCTACAAAAACAATACACAATTTATTCCGATCAAATTACTCTCACATATAAAGAAGAGGT
>WJEZ01000266.1:0-34426 GCA_009869925.1 Thalassaphorura encarpata
CGTCATGTAAAGCAATAAAAGATGAAATACACTCGACATATTTCACAGATTAGTTTAGCGAATTGAATGAACCTTTGTTAAAGGCCCGATTTCGACGTCAACGTCACAGCAGTCTTCACGTAGTATCAGTTCCAATGTACCGTATGTCCCTAGTTCACCAGGCCGTAGAAATATGAGCGAGTCAACAACAATGTTCCGGAGCAGTTAAATTAAATCCAAACGATAAGAATACCTGAGACATTTTTACTTTCATTGGGGCTGAATAGAAATAACATGACACGACACACACATACGTTAAAAGTTATGATGATCAACTTTGTCAAATTGAAAAGAGCTTTTTTTTACTCCAGGGTTTTCTTTGACGGCGGTGGTTTTGAGTTTTTATTCTCTGTGCTTTGCAATGCAATGCAATCCATTAAGGATAGGGAGGATTTTTTAATCTACAAAGGCTGAAATTGATGACGAGACTCTTGAGGGGGGTCAAACTCCTTTGAGAAAAGTTGACAGAGCGTGATTATGGCATCACAAAGCCAACAACTGTCACCCTCTTTTAGCTTTTCCTTGTTTCTCCTTTGCCCTACAGCAAAGCTAGGAAAAAGCAGAGAGACAGACTGGCAGGTCCTGTCCGTAAATGTCATTTGGAAAAATGTGTATAATAGTCTGCATCACAACCACAGCTCAAGCCACTGCCTGCCTGCCTCAGGGTCCACCAAGCAAACCTTAGTATTATGCAAATGTCAATCGCCATGTCATGTCTGTCGTAAAAAAAATTCGTCCTAATGTGATTTTTAATGACTCTGCACTCCAAATCCCCGCAAGGGTTCATTTTTACGAGTAAAATTAAACACAGGCATTTAGACAAACAACTTCTATATCCACCATCTTATGATCTGGATATTTTTACTATTTAAATGCAATAATATTAATTTATGGAACGATATTCATTGTATACGTTTATTTCCACGATTCTACAAATATCCTAACTAGCCTTGTGGTCGTGTCAGCCTTGTTACTGCCATTACTATTGCCTCCCTGCAAGGATTGTTTTTGCACTCCATGTGTTGGCCAAATCGTCGTTGCATTTGCCACTGCCATTGTCAAGGAAGTTTAACTTGCCCTGGTCTAAGTCCTTGGGTATTTTTTCTATCTTGAGCAAACGTATGTTGTTTGGTTGACTGAAGTCAAGTCAAGTCCCCTACTGAGACTCCCGTGCAGGGAGAAAGAATTATTACTCAACTTGTTTCCCAAACTCTGTCTTGACAATGGGATTGCAATTTTACTCCTTGAGCTGAGCTGAGCTGAGCTCCAGAGTCCACAGTCTGCATTCATCCATCTATCCTGCCAGGCCAGATTCTCACTCACTCAGTCAGTCTTTGGCTTTTCGCCTCCTTCGCCACCCAATCCATTTCAACTGCCTTGAATGACTTTGAATTGCATTTTGGGGTTGACAGCGGGACAACAGTAGAGTTGGAGTCAGGTCTGGTCAGCTTGGCATTGGCCCTCCTGGAAAGTGGACACATGGAGTCAATTGAATGAATAGAGGCCCGTCGTCCGAAAACTCGGACGGACGGACGGACAACCATAACCAGAGGGTCAAATGGATCCATTGTTAATCTCAAAAAAGCGCCCTTGTTAAAACCAGCCCTGGTTTTCTCATGATGACAAGTAAAAATGCGTCATTGTGAATTGAATTCGGAGCAGAGCGAAGCAAAGTTTCATAGAAGTCGAAGCAGTGGGCAGGGCAGGTGTCTTGAGAGGAAGAAGTATTACACGGCATGGCATGGCATGGCATGGCATAAACTGGACTGGACTCTGGGAAATGGAATGAAACATTACTTCCTGTTCTCCATGTCTAAAAATTCTTCTATACTTGTTCCGACTGACCAACCTTAGACGACATGGACATGGACTTTTCTGACTTTGAATGAGTGATGAATTTTTATTTTGGACTCTTCTACCTCTACGAAAACAAAAATTACACGTAAAGCTTCGATTGACTAATTTTTGAAATTAGAAATACAAATACTAAGGGAACAGCCACGCTAAGATTTTTAATGCTTGAAACTTATAAAAACCATATTTTTAGGTCCTGCATTGCTAAAATTTCTCAATATAACTCATAAAAAATTAGGCGTTTGTTTTGTTTTTGTTATTTTAAGAGATTTTCGTTGAAAGCTGAAATCTTTGATGTATAGCGCTGTCAACGCATGTATGTAATGTAACGTAATGTTTTGAGGCTGGTTGGGATGGATGTGATGTGATGTGATTTAGATTGACGGACCACCCAGTGGACTCCTTTGCGTTAAAATTTCTTAACAACTATTCAGCTCTCCTTAATTGTTCTTCTAAGTTGTCCATTTCTTCTGCTATGCCCGCATGCATTGAGATCTGAGTGCTTGTGTTTTTTCAGACATTCCCATTGTCGTCACTGTTTGTTTCCAAGCCTGTAATTACTTTATCACATTATTTGCATGACATCCTTTTGTTGTTTCCTTTTCTATTCACTTCACTCCCCAACCACACGCTGAGCTTTTGTTCTTGGGAGTTTTTGCAAATTCATCCTAACCCCCTTCAGGCCATTCAGACTTTATACGTTCATGTGTGGCTGCTGTGGCGGAAGAGTTTAATTAAAAATGGATGAATAAATAATGATGATGAGGTGGGAAAATTGCAAGGTGGTTTTCAAAATGGAAGTAAAGAAATGCAGAACAACATGCAATAGAATATTTTTTATGTAAAAACTTACGAGTCTAATTTTAAGCTAAACTGTCGATTAATTTTCAAAATGTTCTAATAAAATTGGATTAATAAGTCAAAGGTAAAATCAAATTTTCATTCCCTAGTGCTCCTCCCGAATCAATTCATGGACTCGATTCTTGACTCTCGTGATAAATATTAAACTCACATTATAAAATATTTGTCATCTCTTCAACTCTATGCTCGCATAAGTGAAGTTTCCGTTTTTGTCGATCTAGACTAGACATACCCCACCAGGGGGTGACGTAGGGGCGTGAGTGACATATTATTATGCAAATGTCATCAATTTTCAGTTTTCCTCCTGGCAACACAATCGAAGCTTATTTTTCCACACTGATGCATCTGAGTTGCTTGCTTGGAGGGATACAGCGATCGATTCCGAATCTTGATTCAATTTCGACTCAACTTTTCTAGCCTAAGAGTCAGTCAGTCCTCATTTCCCAATGCGGAGGAAGAGATAAGGAACGACAAGGGAAAAGAGGGCGAGGATCCATCGAGCTGAATTTGATTAGACCCTAATCTTCTCCTTAATTTCTCAGACGAGTAAGTCATCTGGTCTGGTCTAGCCTCAGAGAAATCCGCACATGGCTAAACTAGTTGTTGGGAGCCGTAGAGCTTAAGCTTGAGCTAGATTGGACTTAATCCACATTTCATATACTCCATTTGATTTCCCTTGTCAAGTCAAAGCAGAATTTCGACGTGCTTTTTCTAAAATGAAGCAAAGCAGCTAAGTAACTAGAAAATTGTTGTAGTAATGAAATTGACAATTTAGAATTTATAGAGCGGTTTGTGTGACTGGCTAAAATACATTACATTTTGGGTCATCCCAACCCATCGGTGTATTTCATAAAATCGATACAACCACAAAAATGTCCCAATTTCCGAATTAGAAGTACACCGAGTTTTGATACTGCCGACTTACTTGTAATTTGTTTATCTACATGCGAAATTGGTGTTAAGAGGTAAGATTTTTTATTTCCTCCTCCATTGAATTACTATATGTGGGTTGTTTAATACACGAAAACAGAGTCAAAGCCACAAGTTATATCGAGTGTACTAGTGCATTAAATACATTTATTTGTTGCTGGCTGGAACAGGAACTAAAAACATGACATCCGCACGGCATGGTACTAGCACTGACATTAGCATTCCCATGTGTAGCAACCACTCACTAAAAATCAGCTTCTGCACTACAGTACAACTACAACCTGAGAAGTAAAAGTCAAGGAACAAATCTCAGAAGATATTTTCTTCTGCAGGAAAGGCAAGGCAAGGCACAGACACCCTGAGCTGAGAAGAGTAGTCGAGTCTGTCTGTCTGCCTCTGTGTGTTGCGTTCAAAGTATCATTCACACGCTATCGGCATCTTGGTCAAATTGCACAATAAATAACCCATGAGTATCTTCCACTACATAGATTTTCACGCAGTAAAAATGTCTTTCCATCTCCGGTCCATAATGTAACAGCCACAAACCATAGTAGGAAAGTCAAGTCAGCTTCAAAATTTATATTTCTTGCTTCCGTCAATTCACCATTGCAAGACACAGACCCACGTACCTAAGGTAAGGTGGGCGGGCGGGTGAACTTTTATCGCGAGTCAATTTTACATTAGCCATATGGTCAAAGTCAAAACAAATGCAAATGGTTGTAGTGCAAGTGAAATATAAATATTTCGATTTTGGTTGTAATTACTCATCGAGGAATTTTCAAAGACCTATCTATTTTTGGAAAGATAATAGTTATTTTCAAAACTATAATTTATGATCCGACTTTTCCTATTGTCCAATTCTTTAATTTAAAAATCTTCGAAATTCCTTGAAATACTCAAGCCAAATACCCATAAAATCATCAGGGGGGCTTTGGCGGGCGGACTTGGTTAGTATAAATCAAGGGACCCCTTGTACTCATAGGCTCACGCTGACGCTGACGCTGAGGTCCGACTCGAATGATCCCTTACAATACAAATACACAAATTTCCTCAGAGGTCGAAGAATGATAATGAATCAAGTGTAGGTTTCTATTGTAGCTGCTGATCCTTCCGTCCTGCACTGACATCACCACCTTCAGAATTATGGGAAAGTTGAAGGGGCCCCCTGTGATTCTAACAAAATTGATCTGAGCTTCTAAAGATTTCTGTTAAGGACTGACGTTTGGACGGAGATCTGTTCTTGTATGATTTATGAGAGAGATACGCCCTTTCTGACACTTGCTTTTTTACCTTTCCTCCTAATGACCGAACCGAACATCATGTTTCCTTGTTCCCCTGTCTACCTTGACTGCTGCGACTTGGTAAATCTCAACTGAACTGAACTGCACTAACTGACCTGGGATGAAAGATGGTTTAATTTCCATTATTCCATTTGATACACAACACATTAGTACAACTTGCCGTCTATAGCACGTAGAATGCAAAGGCAAAAGGTTTTAGATTAGGTCTGCTAGTACAATTTGATTTATTTTTGTGACTCTGGTGAAATTTTCATATTAATATAATTTTAACGCATTTCGAATTATAAAATCTTTGCACTCGAATTAAACATACACAACAAGATGCAATGATAGATCTAGTTTTAATTGAGTCATACAAAAATTAAAAATCTAAAATTAAATGATTCATCATACAATTTTTTTAAAATTACTCAATCCAAACGCCCCCATTAGAGAAAACAATTCAAACACACATGTGGGTGGAGCCCCATTCTCACTCACGGGAACCGACCCGACCCTGGGAGACATAAAATACAAGGAAGTAATGTAAGTACATTTGACTACATGTGTAGTAGTCGTACTGGTTTCGGATTCGGAAGAACTCTTAGCCAGTCTAGCCTAGCTTAGCCTTAGTCGTCAAAAGTTTACAAGTAGAAGAGAGCAGGAGGGCAAAACCGGAGAAATAAATTCCCGTCAACTAATCGAGCCACGTCACGATAACATTTTCCAGGGCCGTTGGTTTGACAGCCGGTCTATCTAATGCACCTCGATGATAAATGCTCCACTTTTTTGAGAGCTACTCCATATATCCATCTTCTCCCTCATCCTTCCTTGGCTAGCACCAGCCTTATCCTTTTTCAATCTCTCATATGTTTCAAACTAAACTAGTAGTAGTACAGTAAAGTAAAGTAAAGTAGGATCCAGTTCACACTACAGTATATCTTTAAGTCAGCCCATGCTGTCCATTTGCTCGCTCTATCTATATCTTTCATCTTCTACGGATTTTGCATGGACAGTGTAGGAGGTAATTCGAATTTGAAAAGTGATCATGATTTATATTCCATTGGCCTTCAGAGGGATTTAAGGTGCGACGAACTGCACCAGCCACTCTTCGTGTGACTTAGACTTACGACTTTTATACTTTCTCCTACAACCTGCCGCCGCATGCGTTTCTTTGCAGTAGTTGCAAAACGTGAATCTGATCTAAAATTGATTTTTACGCTCCCTGCCTGCCTGTCACGCACATTCATTTAATTTCTGGCTAATAAATCAAAGTCCTGAACTTGAACAGGGGTGAAGGAAGCGCACACGATTAATTAATGTTTGCCAGCCAAGGTTGCGCTCAATTAATGATTGAGCTACTGCAACGGATACGTAAATATCCAAGCTCCAATACAACCAATTTGGATTTAGATGTACTACGATTGGCCTGGTATAGGGGAATATAGAAATTGGACAGGACAGCAACTTTGGTTTAGAATATATGGGGAAAGTCTGGACGACTTTCTCTGAAACTAGAGTGATTCTAGCACTTGGCACTCGAGCTCGTCGTAATTTACAAAGAGGGAGGGGACCCAGGAATTGAAGAAGAAACCTGACAAGATCCCTATTCCTTTCTCTACCCCCAATCTACATAAAATTTCAATATTTCAATCTCCTATGCTGCTAGTTTTCCTTTCTTTTCTCCCTTCTTTGCTCCGTAGATCTCTCTCTCGCACTCACTCTCAAATATCAAACGAAGGGAAAAATAGGTTTGATTCAAAGAATAATCCTAAAGTGCTAAGCAGAAATGGCTCCTCAGCCTGATTCATGACTACTAACGTCACCATCATTATTGTCCCTCTTGCCTTGCCTTGCCCTGACTTATGTTTTGGAAGGGTGTCTCAATCTTTAAAATGCTCTTCAGGGATCCATACATTTTTCTGAGCAAGATAAAGAAGGTGAATTATGCAAAATAAAATGGGCCGGAGTGACTGAGGCTCGTTAGCTTTTATTTCAAAGTCAGCCCAATATGCCATGCCATGGTCATGCCATGCAGGAATTACCTCCAGCGCCGGACCAGGGTAAAGTAAAAATAAACACTTTGAGTTCATTTGCCATCACGTGACGTGTTTTCACGTCAATCTGTCCAGAGAGACTGACAGTCTGTCCGTGTTTCTATACCCATTGGCGATTTCACTTTGGGCATTGCATTGCAAGCCATGCCATTGCCATTATGGGTATTTTTTCGCTTCGTCTTTTATTTGCTCACTCCGTAACCTGTCAGTCTGTCATGTATGAACATTTCCAACAGTTCAATCCAAATCCTACAGAATTTAGGTGGATTGGCATGGCATGGCATGGCATGGCTTGTTGGCTAAGCCCAAGGTTTAAATGCCTTAAAAAATTAGGAAGAAAAAGGAAAACTCCTGTTCTTGGCTCGAGCCACTGCACTGCACTGCAATGGCCTGTCTGCCTGCCATAGAATGAAATGAGGGCTGACTGCCACTGATCACTTCCATCAGACTCCATTATTTGTTTCTTCAAGACGGACCGACAAGGGTGAATGTTGACGTGTGGAAAACCCTTCTTTCTTTCTTTTCTTTCACTCAATTCTACAAATTTTTGGACTGACTGACTTACTGATGGACGGACCAACATACACGATGATGGGATGTGAAGGGCAGACTAGGAGAAATTACAAACTGACAGAAAATATTAAAAAGCCAGGAAATGATTCGTCGATCGATGCCAATGCAATTCTCTTCAAAGGTTATAAATTCAGACTGTATTAAATTCTTCATACCATCACTAGTACGCACCTATACTACTAAAATATTCGTAGAATTATTTTAGTTCAAATATCTCGACTCGGCATCAATGAATGACTCCAAATTTAGATTAAATTGATAACGATGTTTTCAACCAAACTACACAACAGTTTTCAGTGGAATTGCCTAAACTGTGAGAAATCAGACGTACTCACTCACTTTCAACGGTACTGTGAAGTCTGAGAAAGTGCTAACTTAAAGACAAACTAGCACCAGGAAGTAAATAACAATATTTGTAAACAGAACTTTACTTATACTCCAAAGAGTAGTCTTAAAATTTAAGCAAAACGTGGATCAAAATCAGACAAAATATTTGTCGCCAATCAGTCAAACCAAAATTTCAAGCTGAATTAAATTTTAAGAACTTATTATTAAATTACAAACTGTCCACAAGTTTGTTTCGAAGTCAGCCATGTGTTTGGACATCGCTTGTGAATACATGGCTGAAAAGTTGTTGAGTACCCAAAAACTCAGAATTCGAGACTGACTGAGCTGAGGCGGAACGGATGTCAATGTTGGAAGGAATGCAAGTACAAATCGGATCGACCTTTCCTCTCTCGTCTCCCATGTCAAGTGAAATGGAGTGAAGGAAGTTAGGAAGGAGTTTGGGCATGAGAATGAATTGCCTGACAGGTTGAGGCAAGTGGATTAAGCTATTAATCTCAATCCCCGATGAAATGAAACGACGATACATACAGGATCCATTGCCACCGCCAATGCCACTGCCACTGCCACCACAGAAAAACATGTGTGGGGAAAACTCTCAAGAAATCCAAATGTAATTTTATAACAACGAAACCAACTGAATTAAATTTAGTAGGGTTAAAGTTTGAAATATTTCTCTCTACCCACGGGCTGAGCTCAAAATACTGAAATAGAACAAGTAGCAGGCAGTTTTGCCAATGTCGTCGTAAAATAGAAAGGAATGCGGGCACTTTGCATAGATTAACAAATCCCACTTACCACGGATATTTGGGAAATCCACAAAATCAACCATCCATTCTATTTCATTCAACACACACGCACGCACAGTTGCAAAGAGCCAAGGACTTAATTAATCAGTGAGTCACACGGACAGTGTAATCCTTGAAATTTCATTAAAACATTCTAAGAGATTTTATTATACTTATTATTTTCATTGTTACACACGGACAGTGTAATCCTTGAAATTTCATTAAAACATTCTAAGAGATTTTATTTTACTTATTATTTTCATTGTTGAATATTAAAAGGGAAACCGTGGTTTCTAACTTATGTTGAGTTTTTATTAATTGCATCAAAAAATTAAATATAATCGGCTGTACATTTGTTTTCTCAGATTTATACTTTTGCGTAAACTTCAATATTATTACGTGTAAGATCTACCCGGGTCTTCTTGACTGTTTCACTTTGTCGTAATATAATTCAACACGTAAGTTGTAGTATGTTTGGTTAGTGGAGTAGTCAGAGCAAATCCAGGACTCATGTAAAGTACGAGTAAGCTGCTACTGGCCTTGTATTTTATTTTGCTAACTTTGTAACCAGCATGTTTTTCCTAACGAAGTACAAGATCTTCTACTACTTCCCCCTCCTCTGCTGCTGCTGCTCTGGGTTTTGTGTAATAATTTATAGAAACGAAATACGAATGCCTGGGCTGGGCTAGGCTAGGCTGGCTAAGTGGCAGTTGAGAGATTCAAGGAAGACTGTTGATGGGGAATGTCAAAGGGATTGACACTCTCATCAGTTTTCTCCCGCTCGACGGAGACAGCCCCCGTATTTAGGAAGTAAAAATGTATATTAGAGTCATTCACTTGATCCGGGAGTTTCAGGATATAAAAAGTGCTCCTTCCTTGAGAAGTGAAACGAGTTGAGTGAAATAGCAAAGAGACCTCTGTGCCCTTCACATCTTCCTCTTGTAATTTGTCTTGTCCCATGGTACGCGCGTACGAAGAAAATTTAGTTTTAGATCTTCTTCTTCTGAGGACTCCAACCAAACCAGCTTCTTCTTATGTATGCATATGCAAGTTCCTTTTTCTTTTCTATTTTCTTTTGCCACAGCAGCAGCAGCAGCAGCTAAGCTTTGGAGAGATGAATGAGGAACTGTTAATACAACACTTTGTTCCTGTCTTGTGTCATTTCATGCTCCGACTACTTTCTTTCACTTTTTCTTCTCTTTCTCTCTCTTCTATAGTTCGCATTTTGTACAAAGGCAAGCGAAAAATATAACATGAAGTGCACTTGCACTCCACAACCGAATGATTGAGTGGTAAATTATTTTTTAATCGAATTTTAAAAATTACTGTATTCTAACCCTTATTTTTAATGTTACGTAAATCCCTAATTGTAATTCTATTTTTCTACACATTATTTACACATGAAATCCACCAGTCATGGGCATCCCTTGAAATTCAGAACTTTTGCATTGCATAGTGAATTCGGTTCAGCGGTGAGGTTGTGGTCATGCACTGTTAAAGAAAATAAAAAAGGAAGGATGGGAAAACCCTTGAATTGAATTGAATTGGACTAAGCATCCATGGTTTAATTTTGTATTTGTTTAGTTTGAATAGCAATGGCCGATCGGTCTGCCGGCCCGAGATCTCAAGTACAGTACCAATGCATTTGGATTTGCATTGGATTAGAATAGAAATTCAGTCACGTAAATATAAATTTTTCACATGGAGATTCCAGGAGTTCGTCCATCCAGCCCAGCCCAGCCCATCTGAAGTAGAATTAATATTGAGCTGAGAAATTGACAGGTTGTCAGTCAAGGGAACTTAAGCATGGCAAATGTCAATCAAGAAAGAAGAGGGGAAGGCATGGCCATGGCAGTACACAATATTACAACAGAACAGAATACGTAGAAGGGGAATTCATTTCGGGAGTGGTGAAAGAAATTAAAATGTTGAAAGGGAAATGCAATGCACACATCATAGTATTCACATATGGATAGCATAAGCCTCTAGAGTTTTTTTTTCTGGAATTGAAAGTGATTACTCAGGTGAGGATGAAGAATTGAATTGGTAAAAAATGAGAAGGGAGGGTTGTTTTATCTCATTAAGCTTTCAGGAGGGTGAGTGACGCCTTTGATAAATATTGACGAGGAGAAGACACATGCAAATCCAGTACAGGGGCTCAAGCTCAGGCTTACTCACTCGGTCCCGCTTCAATTCATGTTCCAAACTCATAACCCTTGAGCTTAAGCTCAAGCCCAACAAATTCAGACCGATCGTTCCGTATCATATCAACCATACAGGTTGTCAAAATTAAAATTAATAAAAATTCTGTGCCTTTATATTTAAATTATTAATTTCTTGTTTATAAAAATTATATCTAGGTTAAGTTTTCATCAAATATTAACCCTCTGCTCAAATCTTTCCAATAATCTAATTTCCTTTTAAATTAAACAACGCTGCTGTCAATTCCTCAAGTCGCAAATTGCAAAACAAGGGTTCAAATGAGTCAAAATCCACAACCACAACAAGATTTGATTTATGTGCCATTTTTCTAGCTGATATTGATTCAACATGACTGTCAGTGAGTGACGTGACATGACCCAATCATATTTGCAATGCAAAAGTCATTCTTCATCCCAGATGAAAAATGTATAATTTACTAGGATCAGATGGGAAGAGGTCAAATTGCCAAAGCAAGGCAGGCAGGCACGAAATGGGGATTCTCCATGCTCATCTCTCTATGATATGAATTTGCAAAAAGAGTGTGCATGTTGTGCTGCCTGTGCCATGATATGCGTGTAATCGAATGTCTGTACAACTGTCAAACTCATAAATCACTACGTACGTACGTACTCGTCCGCTGCTCCCTTCCTTTAGTCTTTTTAATGCGCAACCTAATTGTACTCACATGAACTGCAAAATGCAATATATCTCTACTCTGGGCATTATTATCAGACAGGGTATGAAAAAATCACTCACTCACGAGGACAGCTCGTTCTAGCCAGCCTAGCCCGTCGCATCAACATCAAACGAAAGTTGAATTAGGTTAGGTTATCATTTGAAATTCTAAACTAGGCACTCGTAGGCTTAAATCTTCTTCCTGTCTTGTTCCTTCAGCCTTTGACGATGGATCATCATGCCGCAGTCGTGGGGTGCATGTCGGGCGGATGAACTAATCCTTGTTGATCCATCCTCTCAAATGCAATAAAAATCTCATAAATTAGGATTGTCAAGCGGAAATTCGCAAGGTTGGTTAGAGTGTAAATATTTTTACCGCAATATTGGCATCCGAATCTAATTCCGTGCCATATTCGGGTTTTATTAATATCAACCTGATCTACGTTCAAAATAAGTTAAATTAGATAGAGGTAAGAGCTAGGTAGGGGTAAGCTTGAGAACAAATTAGCAGGGGTTGATTCACACACACAATACATGGGTGGTTGACTCATTACTGTCATTGGGATTGGCTTCATTCAATTAATTAGTAGGGCGAGTGAGTCAGACATGGAAATGGCAATGGCAATGTCGGCCTACTGCAAACAAAACCTGGAAACGCACAAGCTATTAGCCAAGCCAAGGCAAACCAATTTGTATGTGCTCTTTTGGGATTGGATTCCATTTAATTTTCCACTTGAAAAATATTCCCACCCCAAAACAAAAGAATTATTAATCACTTCCAACACTTACACACACATCCCAAGCAGAGCACAAGCTGTGTTTTTCCAATTAAACCTAAAGTTAAAGTGGAACTTTGTAATATTACTTTACTTTGTATTGTGTTGTTCACTCATCAGACTAGACTTCCCTCATAAATCATCATTCTATGGGAAATTGAGCGCTCATTTATTTTCTACACTTTAACAAATGCATTTTATTTTCAACTCAGGGCCAGGCCAACCCCTGTGCCATACCGTCCCGTGTCATTAGTAAATTATGAACCATAAATACTCAAGCTAATCTGAATGTAGGATGTGATACTTAATCAAGAGCAGCTGCTGTTGCTGTTAGTTGGCATTGCCTTGCCATGCCTGATTCAATTTATAGCTTTACAGCACTGCAGCAGAAGAAATCCTCATGAAATGTTGACATTTTACCCCAAAAATTTAAAAAATGAGTGCAATATGTATTCCCCATGGAATGGAGTACGTAGGGGAAAAAGGCAAGTTTGCCTTGCCGACCTTCGGGTATGATTTTGACGAAGAATAATGTGGAACATTATTGCGTCTCACATCACAAGGCAGTAGAGCAAAGGATTTGAGCATTTGGTTCCGGTTCGTTGGATGACAAATGGCCAATCGTTTTTCGATGACATGACAGCCCTTCACTTTCCAGTATAAATTCCTCCTTCATGTTTACTCACTTTTAGCTCAACTCTCAAGTCAACTCAGTCAGTTCAATTTTTTTTTCTTTCATTTTTGAAAAATGAGTAAAAAGGCAAGGGAGGGAATGAAGAGTGTTATAAATGAGGATGCATAGTGATAAAGATAGAAGGTAATATTTTTATGTACAGTCAGGCAGAGCTCGTTCGTGGTAAGATTTCATCAAGAGGGTGTTATTACAACAAAGGTTGGACAGAATAATGGCAATTAGCCCCGTGATTCATGGGAGGATGTCGTGCCACAAGTCACTTACCCATTGCCATTACTTCAAGAAACAACATGGATTAGATTAGAATAGAAAGCATGGGTTGGACGACTAGGCTGAGAAACCCCCATAAGTCATCTTACCAACAGAGGAACCATCAACAGAAACATTACGGAATAATATAGTGGAAATTATTTTTTGAGTCCTTGCATTTACCCCCATAATTCTAGTCGTAGTCGTGGTCGTGGCAGCCTGCCTGCCTGACCGACAACGGCAACTCGAGTTTTCCGGCTCTATAATTAAATATCATTGGAAAATTGTCATTGAGACACACCTGCTTCACTCTACCCCTCCTCCGATGGTCAGTTTTCTAAATTGTTGCAATTTTTGGGTGCGTTTGAACTGTATTATTGAATTCATGGTTTACGTGAACATTATTCTTACAAATTCTTGTATACATATAGATTGAGTAAAATTTTGTCACCACTATAGGGTATTCATCTTTGATTACACCAGACTACCGAAATAAAATATTTATCTAATATTAAAAATCAATTGTGAATATTGACTAATTACATTACGAAGTGACATCAAATTTGTCCGAACTAAAAACTTTTCAAGTTGTATTTATGGGTAAGTTAGCTAAACTCTCCCTTAAATGGAATAGTAAGTTGAACTGATAGAGCTTTTAGCTTCTAAGTTAAGTTTTCTGGGTGCTAGAGCGAGGTTCCCACATTACATTAGTTATTCCAGATCCTAGATTCAGTACGGAAGAAGCCAGACAGGAAGGAAGGAAGAATGTTAACTGGTTTGGGGATGAGAGATAGATGGATGAGTGGGTGCGGATGGTAGATGTTGTGGTTGAGTGGTTGGTCTGATTCCTATCCTCTTTGGAGAGTTGATGAATAAATAAAGCTATCTAGAGACTCATTCATCTTCTTCTATCTGAAGTATCATAAATTTCGGCTCTCCTTTGAAATCCGCCTCAACCCCACCAAATCCAACGAAACTTCTCCCCCCGGGGTTCCCACTTCCTTCGTCAATTCATCTCTCCCTTCTTCTACATTGTGTCTACGTGTATCACATACACAGCCAAACACAAATGACGAAACATCCATGTTCTATTATAATCCTTGCAAATTCAAACTACGCATTTTCTTATATAAGAATTTTGTTCGGAAATAGGAACAAAGATGCCATATTCAAAGGTCAAGTCACTTTACATGGGAAACTTCAACCAAAACTGTACGATTTAAAAACATTTTTATGTGTTAAATATTTAAGCTATTCAACTTTATGCTGTTGAACTCGTCAGGAAGCAAAGTAGAGTAAAGTAAATAATTTTTTTGTTGCAAAACTGTGAAAACACCTGCCACAGGGCTGAAAAAGAAAAAGAAGGAAGAAATGAAGAAAAAGAGTTGAATAGCGATCGGACAGGAACAGAGGTATCGTGGATATTTATTTGACCAAGGGATAAACTTTCCATTCAAATTATAAACAATGAACAGGTCGGGTTGTGGTAATCAAAGGGTAAGAAGAGGATGAAATAATACGTGTGAGGGTAATTAAATCCTAAACACAGCACAGCGGCAGTGCTGATGCGGCACGAATATTTTTCTCACGTTAATTATGTTCTTAGCCTCGGATTTGCAATTGCTTGCAATGCAATTCAACACTTCCCTTGGCTCCTGGGTTTCCCGTATGCCATCAACCATCAGCTTCGCTTCAGTTCTTTTTGCAAGCAATTAAACTTGGCTTGGCTTGGCTGATTGAGGCACGGATAAGGAAGAACCTTTCAGCACTTCCACTTCTTGCAATGCACTGCACTTTGACTCAATTCCTAAACATGGCCAAGCCAAGTTAGTTCTTTCAACTTGGTAGAAATAATTCTGAATCGTGCTTGTATTTGCATTCATAAGCCGTTAGATTGTAGACTATCTGCCAAAGTGTTAATTAAATTAGTTCATTTTAAATTTTAATGCTACAAATATCTGTGAACTATTATGACATTTGGACAGGGCAACCTATAAACTATTATATCAGTATAGTCCTTAACTTTAATTACTAGAAGTGGTATTAAAATTTGGATGCGCCATAGCTAAAGTACTAATATAGTTTGTTCTCAAAGATCCAAGTTGCAGGGATTCACTTACCAGAGAGAAAATTATTTCAGGACTGTGGAGCAACTTGACTTCTAGTTACTTTACGTAGACTACTTTTGGAACAAGGCATAGGCGTCCACGTACTTTTTATTATCCGTTAATTCTGTTACTTGTAACCTCACGTGTCAATTTGACGTGAGCGACATTTGATTTCATCATCATTCCCACATTTTAATATGCACACAATTAACGCCAGTCAAATTACTAGTGTGTTGACTCAAGATTGTAATTTATTCAATCATACCACAATTCTAACGTATGAACAAAGTTTTTTTCTTCCTCTCCTTTCCGTTCCGTGCTAGTTCGTAACAATGCTGTGGGTATTATTGATTAACGTGGAGGAGACCAAATGAACAACAATTCGTTGGACGAGGTATAGAAATGAAATGAAAGGTACAATTTCCTTGATTACACACAAACACAGAGCAGAGCACCCTTCGTGATTCAGTCCATTATCCCAAGTAGTGATTTTCAACTCACCTTACCAATAATATTCCAAAATTTCCCTGATACCCCTATGTCTAGTCAATGTGAACAAAGTTGTTCTTTTGGCCATGGCATGGCATGAAAATGAAAAGACATTAAAAAACTATAAGCCATGTAGTTAGAACCCAAGTAATTCTTGGTTGCTCTACTACTGCAAGCCCCATTTAATTGTAATTGTAATCTGAGGCTTAATTACTAGGTTTTGGGAGTTGAACATTGAATGGACGTCAGAGGATGATGTTTCTGTAGAATTTTAGTTTAGAGTACCCTCCCTGCTCCTGTTTTCAAATGAATATGTACATTTTTATGACATATTTATCATCACGGAATGAAAGATGAGGATGAATCTTGATGATGTGAGTGAAGGCGGGCGGGCAGAGCATGGGAATTTTGTTGAAGCGCGTTGGAAAAATGGTTAAAGAAATCAAACTTGTTTTCCGCCTTGCCTTCTTTGATCCGTTAGAAGAATAGTAGGGCAAGATTAGCAGCCGACTACTAAGGTAAGGTCCAAGCTTAATAAAAAGATTAAGTGTTTGTAAATTGCGAAGGAGTTGCGTACACGTACGTAAGGTTAAAAGGCAAGGCAAAGCAAAGAAAAGTGGGACAATGGCCATTGGCCAAAACCAGGCCGGATGTTTACAATCATAAAAATTAGGAAAAATTGACAGGTGGCTTGTTTTTTCCACTCATATTTGAAAGTTTGTCAATTCTAAGTTGTCCAGTGTTGTTTATTTACTAACTACATACGTGCTTTATAAATGACAATGTGATCGAATCCTTTCATGTAATTATTTTATGAAACAATAATATGTATTTAAATCATAGATATGCGCGAAGGGAGTACGAATTTCCAAACTACTGAACAAACTGAACAGAAACCTTGAACTTTGATATAATTGCAGAATTGTGCATAAAAACTCAAGAAAAACAATAATTACAGATTATCAATTTCTTAATTCCACGCCCAGCCCAATGCACTAAGCACTCAAATTGTGTAATCACGATTAGATTTGTATTTGTCAGAATGACAAATTAGTAGTTAGTAGTAGTTGGCATTAAATATCAAATTGGGATCATTAGTCATTAATTCTCAATAAAAATTACATTGGTTCAAGTAAGAAGCAGTGAGTTGTGTGGATTTCCCAATTAAAGCTCTGATTCTTGGCTTATCTGCTTTTTTGTGCTACTTGTGCGATCTTGTGCATTAACCTTGGCATAGCATGAGCACAAAATTCTATACATCATAAATCGTAATTAATTATTATATTGTAGACTATCAACTTCAAGGCTAAGATGTTTTTTTGGCGGCAGTGATTTACAAATAATTGCAAAATACAGTACGTAAACAAAAAAATTACTAGAATTTTTGTGTCATGTATGAATGATGGGAGTAATCAATCACTGATTTTACGCGTATATTCCACCTTTAACAGTTCTAAAATGTTTCTGTATTATTTTTTAGGAAATAAGATGGCTTGAAAACTACGTAACTTTAAAAATTCTTCCAAAATCAAGATGTACGTATTCATGGGCCAGATCCACTCAACTTTTGCTTGGCTTAAGGCGGAGGGCGGTATAGAAGGAAGAGAGGAAAAGATGTAGTAAGCGTTATAAGATGTAATATAAGTGCTACTGAATCCTTTCAATTAAAACTATCAAATTTTATTATGGTGGAGCCAGGCGGTGAGCGTTGATTGACAAGTCACGTCAACAACCCTGACAAGTTGCAGTCAGTCAAGGTGTCCATTAGCGTTAAATGTTCAACTCTTTCATTTACTCAACTCAAAAGCCAAGAGCTCGTTCGCATTTCTTCAAGACACGGACAGACAAACTTCATATGCAAACCAAATAAGATACTGTGGTAGCGTAATCATACGTTTCGTACATGCAAGGAAATAAGTCGTCGTCGTCGTATTGGACACAATACGACGATGATGATGATGATGACATGACAGGGTCAGTCTCACTGTGCTGAGTCAACTCTGGACAAGCCACGATGGCATGGAAAAAACTGAGTTGAACCGTCGTCCGTATAAGTAGAATAATAAAAAATCCATCCCATTGCATTGCATTGCATTGGATTTGATCGTTCGTTTGGGTTTTTGACACATTGATTACATAGTTTGTGTCCGTCGAAGTCAATGGTTATTTAGTGGGGAATAAATGCTTATCTTTATGGGGCCATCGATGAGGTCGTCCTTTTCGGCGGCTTTTCTTTCTTGCGCAAAGGAATGACGACTCCACCAAATGCTCCCATCAACTGACTTGACTTTATTGCCGCTTGTCACAATAAACCTACTTTTTTATAGGGAGAGAAATGAAGACGAAGGCAATGCTGCCATGACATGGCATGGCAGATCTACCGTGCCTTCCCATTCCGTGTTAACTTGGGAGTTGGAGGAGTTCTTGAAGCGTTTTTATGGCTTGTCGTCTTCTTGGGGTTGAAGAACATAAATTCTGTCTCTGATCTTTTCTTATGTGTTTCCCGTCCTCACATTTTAGGAAGCACAGGGTTTGGTTGTAGTCAGTCGTCCTAGTGCATTCATTCTTGATGAGAAGCTTCCATGGTATTCTCTCTTCTTCCTTTAAATTACCTATTAACTCCTCTTGATAACCTTTCAGCTTGTCTTTAACTACTGGGGAAATTGTTGGCGGCTGGCGGCTGGTGCTGGTGCTGCTGCGGATGTTAGTTGGTTCATATGAATGTGAATGTGAATAGGGAGTACTAAACATTAAATGCTCTCTCTCTTTCGTCTCCAATGAAATGAAATGGAAGGAAATGGAATGCTAGCTTAGAAATAAATTTACGTTTAAGTTTTTCTCCAACTTGGATGACGGGGCACCAGAGGAAATGGAAGCAGTAATTTAATTGCAAATGAGTTCCGTAGGTTGGCTCATACTAAAATTGGCAATAGTGCGTAGTACAGTACGTACGTAGTACGTTTTGAATTCTTGTGTATGGCAACATATTTTTATTAAGTCAACTTAAAGGTTAACTGACTAGACAGATTGACGAAACTTTTTGACTTTTACTATCGAATGGTATTATTCCTAAAATGAAAGTGCCGCTGAAATGACAAATTGTCAAGAATTTATTAAAATATTCAAAGAAGGTAAGGTCAGGATTTGCATTGAACAAGAGAAAATAAAAATCCGTCATGCCTTGATTCTCTGAATTCTTTTTGTTTCCGGATGATTTACTAGTGCAAGTCCGTCCTGAGTCCAGACCTGTTTCGTCGTACAAAATCAGGAAGAAACAAACTTGTAGTTTGAACATCCGCAAACACATGTAACCACAATGCCCGGCATAAATGTCCTGTCCTGTCCAGGTCCAGGTAATTCTTCTACCACCGCCACCGCCGCTGATCCTGAATTCATTTAACCCTTTCATGTTTCAAGTACTTTTGTGGTTTTGTGGGTTTTTTCCTTCTTCCTGTCTCATCTTTTTGTCCACTTGTTTTCTCTGGCGCTGGCTGACTCGTACTCGTATGTGCATGTAATTTATGATCTTGTTTCTCCTCCAGATGTGTGGTACGTTGCAGTTGCGTGTTTTCCTCCTTGATTCGTTTCCATTTTCTTGATGAAGAACTTATCATATCATATCTCTTTTTTCTTATTACTCAATGTCCGTCCGTTCTGTCTGATGACCTCACAAGATGCATTGGTGTTCATTCTTGAGTGGTCTCCATGACTGACTGACTGAGTACTGAAGCCTTCACGCTTAGATAGGGCCCATTAACTAAAAAGTTAAAGAGTTGAGGATGTTTCAACTGACAGGAGCAGGATGGGTTGGGAAAGCCCAGTCTAATAAGCATTTTATCATATTGCCGGCCGAGCCGATTAGTTGTGCGTGGGTCATAATCTGAAGGACTCACATGAACATTCCCTGCCTACAAATTGCAAAAGTCAGGAATTATTGTTATGAGCCCATAGCACAGGATTTATTAGCAGAAAAAAAAATTGTTGTGGTGAATTCCATAGTCAAAAGTCTGAGTAATTCAATTTTTAATAAAATTTTCAGCGATTTACACAGTAAAGTAGAAAATTCTAGTCCCAAAATCTAATTACCTGTCCCAACCACTTGAAAATTCAATTTGCTCTTGTTTTTCTCCCTGTCTACCCAATTTGAGATAAACATAGCCACAAAAGTTTTCCTTTTCCTTAATTATTGACAACTTGAGACTCCAAAAACCTGGTTCGAGAGATTTGATTTTGAATTCAAAATTGAATTTGTACGAACATGACCATAACCATATTTCAACGAGTTTATCAATCAACAGGGAATTATTCTGCATGCATGGGCTGACTTGACTTGACTCGTTGCTTGGTTAGCGTAATTCGAGTACAGCAATAGGGTCGAACGAAGGACGACAGATCAAGTGCAGCAGTGTAGTGGAAACGCTGAAAAGTTGTTGAAATTGAAAAGTAAAACGGAAAAGGAGAGGCAAAAGGGTTGGAAAGGTGATGAAAATCAAATAGGATTATGTGAAATGTGTTGAAAAGGAAGTTTGTCTGGAATCTTTCCATTAGGACTCAATTGAGGAAAGAAGTGACGACTGGCATGGCATGGCATGGCTGGTGAGAAAGTAAAGAAAAAGAGTTTTAGAATCGAAAATAAAAATGAATTAAAAACATGACAGTAATTTAATTGTGAAGCTTTACGTGTTCAATTAAAACCATTTGAATTTTGCTTACTTTTTGAATGCAATTTATGGCCTCGTCCTTATATTCCACTGAAATTCAATTGTTTGTCAATTTATTTCATTTTGAATGCCTTGCCATTGCCTGGCTTGAGCTTGACACTTCGAACGAACTTTGGTCGGTCACGATTTATTACACGGTGAATTTGAAGCTGAAGGAAGGAAAACCTTAATTAGACGCACTTCACGGGTTTTGATTTGAGTCCTAGGCATGGCGGGGCTTCGGACAGGCAGGTGAAGAAAAAGGTACGAAGGATGTGCAATAAAAACGAGAGAAATCCTGCTGTTTTATGATGACACTTTTTATGGTATAACTTTTGTTGGGTATAATTTAATGGATTTGAGATTTATTAGCCATGATGATTTATTTTGACTGTTGTTGGGGCCGCAAATAAATTAATTTAGTGAGGGTGACTACCTCCTGAGATTTTATAGATACAAGGAAAACTTCTTCAAAAACTAGAATCTAGAAATAAAAAATACTTCGCGTACGATGGACCGATATTTGGCGCCGAGACGAAAGCCCGGACATTTTATTAAAACACAGCAATTTCATCATGAACTATTCTTTAAAATATTAAGATAATATCAGATATGAACCCTATTCTTAAGGTAGGTAGGTACGTACGCAGGTAAGACTGTCCATCTCCAGTCCGTTCAAATTCTGCATGCAGCATTGCATGTGAGGGACTTCCAGTCCCGCCCTTGAAATTGGTTTGACACTCCGACCCTTGCATTGCATGTCCCCCGGACTAATGATGCCCTATAAATTCGGTAATAACTAACTCAACCTGCCAATATTTTTGATCAAAACCTGAAATCTTGAAATGGGTGTTGTTTTTTAGAGGCAGGGCCAGGGCCAGGGCGGCAGACCGCAGACAGTCGGCCGGACGGAGCCAATGTAATCAGAATTGGTTCCTCCGGAAAAAGACGCCGGATAATAACACATGGCCCGTAGCTGGCCGCCCGACCGCCCTCAATTCAATTGTACCTTCAATTCACGTAGGATAGATTTAAAAAACTTGCTTGCTCTAAATTAAGTATATAGTTCAATTTTAACTTAATCCTAGTCATTCACATGAGGCATTTCCATAGCCTTGGTGGAACGGACAACGGAAACATCTACTTTATTCAGGTTTTTACCCCAAATCCCAATTGCTAGGTTAACAATATTGGATAAACGCTCTGTAATTTACGAGTTAACCCAAATTTTGGGGTTTGATACAATTTTTGAGGGATTTGGCCTGAAGGCTGCTGAGACGAACTCTTGACATCATGATTCTTAAGTTTCATTTTTTAACTCATTAGGATGGCTTTAACCAAAAAGGCGAAAACTTTTGCAATCACGTACAATAACTTGTCGAATTGAAAAACGACAGAACGGAACTCAGCAAATATTTACGCCTACTTTCATATCCATGTTCAAAAAGTCATTTTTAATAAACCTTAGCTGTAAAGCTGTAAAAAGTCTGTAATTCTTCAAAAACCTTTCGACAGGTGACAAGTTTACAGAGACCGCCAAGACGAAAGGAAAGAAATGACAGATTGATGCATTGTTGTGTGCATAATGAGTACTTTGGTCCCTGTTGTTGTGTTATGTTATGGTTTGTCTATCGTTAGGTAGGTAGGGAAAGCTGAAGTTGCTGTTAAGCTATAAAGCTATCGACTGGAGTGGTTATTGTCAAACGGACGGAGGAGGAGGAAAGAAGTGTCGAGATAGTACAAAGAACTTTTCTCGTCTCCCTTTTGTTTGTCCGGAGATAAATAAAGTATGAAGAAGAGGTAGGGACAAAGAGAATTGCTCCTTGCCTTGAAGGACAGGGCTAGGGCAGTGGCAGTAGTAGTGATTGTAATGATGAGGGGAAGAAGACAACAATGGGGGAACTAATAATGAAGTGGCTACACCTCTGTCCTCACAAATCATTATGTAGAGTGACGGCTTTTGTTGTCTGTCATCCTCCTTGTCCATGTCCAGTCAGTCAGTCAGTCTGGGTTCTTCTCCCGAGAACAGAGCCAGAGCCAGGCTACCCGCCCCATTCACTTTATGTCAGTCAACCCATCCGATCTGATCCGATTTGACATGGCATGGGAAAATAAATACTCAACCACACACACAAGGGCTGAGAGTAGGATGAATTTATAAGAATTTAAGTTTCTTAGAACAATGTGGTTAGTGAACTTAAATCTATGTTTAATGTTTTTAATTTTTGGCATATAAATGTTATAATTAGCACAGTTTGATGATCACTTTAATTCGAAAGCCTTTAGAGCCTTAAGCTTGAGTCAGACCAACCATGGTTATGGCTACAAGTACAATAAATTTTGTTCATTTAGATACAAGCCTAGCCTAGGCCGTGAATGGCAGCAGCAGGAGAAAAAACAGGAGTGGAGAAAGATTTGAATGTTTAATGTCTTTTGAATGGGACGGGCGGGTTTTGAAAACAACTGATTGTGGGCCAAGTCACCTTTTTTTGTTGATTCTCTTGTACAATTTACTTGTAGGGCCTTCTGTNCCTTTTTTTGTTGATTCTCTTGTACAATTTACTTGTAGGGCCTTCTGTCTGACAAGTGGAGTGACAGTGAGTTAGTGATTCACCTTTGTCAACGTCAACTCTCCATCAATCCCTTCCGTTCCGATTCCACCCACCCTGCCTTGCCTTGCCTTGGCTGGAATACCCGCATGGCTTGGCCAGTTCCAGCCCTAAGTTTCTCATGTGTCACTCCTTCCTATCAATCCCCATTTTTCTTCACAATTCTAAGAATCCCAGTCCCAGTTTGACATGATACTCATTTCCTTGGCTTAATTTATTTGTACCGCTGCTGAAGCCAGAATGCCGCCTTTGCTCGTTTTAATTCATTGCTTGTCAAGACCTCAATTTTTCAAATTTGGATATATTGCCATCGCCAGATTTCGGAATTATTTTAGAAAATTAAGGCAAGCAACATGTATCTGCACCTATTTCTGCTTTCCCAAATTTCTGACGCAATGGAATTACAATCGCAGAGATTTTTCTTTCAACTCTTCCGTCAACTCAGGCCCATCCCTTTGTTGACATGTCATTAGACGCCCATGCTAAATAAATGATAAAAAACAGCCTTGTCGTCTATCGTCTCGTTGAAGTGCCAATCAATCTTGCCACTTGGCTAAGAACAGAAAGAGAAAAAAAGACAACAAAGAGCAGCAAGAGCAGAGCACAGCTTCACTTTGCTTCTACAAAGACTTTGCTGAGTGACAAAAAACCCGCCGTCAGTCCATCTCCGTCCTTCAAGTTTCCTTTATCATTAATTTCAGAAACAAAACTGACATTTAAATTGATAAAAGGGAAAAGAGAATGAAGGCTGCACTGCACGTAGGATGATTGCACTGTCACGTTTCAACTTCTTTCTTTGTAGTCTAAGCGCCTCGGCATCGGCTACCCTATTCCCGAATACTACTACGTGGCTTTGGCTTCCTATTATTTCCATGTGTAATCCTGAAAATATATTTTTAGACGATGACATGGATGACAGGCAGGCAGGCGGGCACTGGCACGGGGGGATCTGCTCCTCATCATTTTTTTCTTCTGATATCGAATTGCCTAGCTCAACTGCTTGAGATGGATAAATGTAATAGGAATATGCAGATTGGAAAAGATGACATGAGTGACGGATGGACAGGACAAGGAAAGGAAGGGTGCATTAAAGCGTGTGTAATACTCACCAGATACAAATGTACGTACACAATACGGTGGTTGTGTAATGCAGCGTAATGCATTGTAATGTGATGATGAGATGAGGAAGAATGAAAGTGTCACTCACTCATCTTCCTTCAAATGCCTGTCTCCCTATTCCTTGGAACAATCACAAGACAAGACGAGGAGGGTGTGATGGATGCCAGAGCCAATACCAATACTTATCTCATGTACAATGCAAGGCAAGGAGGAAATAGAGATTTAAACCAACGCATCTATTCAAATCATTCAATTGAGAACGAGCGGGTATCGTAATTCAGGCGTAAGGAATTTGAAATTTTGATTTTCGGGCGAACGAGCCTTCAAGTGAAATGAGGAAGATTGTGTTCTGCTATTGTTGTGTGGGAAAGGAAGGAAATGAGATGCAGCTAGGTGTATGACGGACTGACGGAGAAAGCAAAGCAAACAGCATTTATGCACTTGTGATTGGGAAGATAGGGAAAATAGGCAAGTTTGAAGAAATTCACAAGACAGACAACTTAGCTACGACTGCTACTACTAGTACAATGCATTAATTTCAGGAAATTAGTTACGATATATCCAACTAGAATCCACACAATCTCAGCTAAATCGAACAGAACTGCTCTGAATATTGTCAATATTTAAGTAACATTATAATTAATCACAAGACGTGAATATTACACACGTTGGATTACTTTCAAAATGTTTATGCAATGAATTGTGTTGTTTATTGTCTGAAATACTCGAAAACTCAATTTGAACGGATGTTTAAAAAAGCATTTATAAAAATCGGAGTATTCTTTGAAGTACTAAAGGTCAAAATTTTCGAATATCATCAAACCGAAGCCTAATGCCAAATTAACAGTAGTGAGCAAACTAAAATGCTGAAATAACATTAAGGAAAATTGGTCGGAACTTCCAAGTTAAGTAAGTACAACAAAAGGAGCGAATAGGAGGAATAGCTGGAGCTATAGGTGAAAGATGGAATCTTGTCCTGGTACTTGGACTTGGACTTGGAAGGCGACGGCTGGTTGGTTCGGCTGGCTGGCTGCTTGAATGTGTGTAATAGACAGCTGTCACTTGATCAAGCAGTCGGTGAAAACGACATGCAAATCTCTCTGACGACTACGACGACCAGTTTTCCTTTGAACAGGAGAATTGAAGTTTGTGTCATTGAAGCTGCTGCTATGGGCTAGGGAAATGAAATGAAATGAAGAGAGAGATGCTGACACTGATGGTTTCGGCGGGGGCCCTAGCTCTGCTCCCACCATTCGCTTTGCTTTTGCAAATTCCAAATGCAGATTCAAATTCAACCCTTTTATTCAAAGTCCCAAGGCCTGGCCTGGGAGATTCAAGCGGCTGATATGCTGAACGAGTGTCAGTGGAATGAAGGAAGTCTTGGCAGTCTGGAGAATAAAAAACGAGCTGTTTGAGTGGAGAAACATCTCATCTTGTACTCCACAGGAGGTGGACATGTGTCAGCGGGGGAGCACCTCAAAAGACTCCGTTTCTTCCAACGACCACCTCGAATGAAATCCTCAAAGGCTGCCCTGCCCTGGTCATGGCCATCTCATCCAATGCTCCGTCATATCATCAATTATCCCCCTCAGTATGACAATAAGCTCACTCACCATTTCACCAAAGAAAAAAAACTCAAAAATCCACACTTGTCTTCTGTCAAGTTTGCCAAGACCATAATAGCCACTCAGCGTGACCGCCTACGTCGTCAACCCAAACGCAAGTAAATGGACGGACTCAGCCAGCCAGCCATCCATGTTCTCCCATCTGCTTCCAATGTCACCCAAATCTTCACAATAGGCGTATCACATTACAACTATGAATAATTTTATATCCTGGTCAATTTACTTGCATATGCATTGCATGATGATTTGTTTACTTTTATATTTTAATTAATTGCATGAACAAACTTAATGCTGCAAGTATGCAAAGTAATTAATAATTATTTTAATGAGCTCTCTTTGTTTTACAGTGCTAATTAAATGGTTGAACTTGAGTGGTGGGCGGAGTTCTTGGACAAAGTTTTATAAGGTTGTAATTTAAAAGGCGGAATAATTAAATTGTGTGGTAATTTCATTATTTTTCAACATAATTATTCAAGAATCGATTAACAATTTTTTTAGAATATAATGTGTCGTTGAATAAATGATGATTATCCTCTAGTTCTCATATATCTTAGAAAGATGCGATGATATACAAAATCCTAAAGTTTAGTCACCTTTTTGTGAATGTACTTTTCAATAGTATTAAAATGAAGTAATAACCGGTGATTCATTTGGAGTCCAAGTTTAATATGTATTTGTTTTTGCCTGAAATTATCGATATTGTTAGGTTCTAGAATGCTTTGATATCGCATGGAGTAGCTAGTCTTATGCTGTACTGTGTTGGATACTGTCTGCTATAGTAGCTGGTCTTCGGCATTGGCGGGTTTTACTCTGGAACCCAAGTCAAGTCAAGTCGTTTGCAACAAGAATGAGAATGCAACAAGTATGTAAGAAAGAGAATTTTGCTATTCTTTCTTTTTCCGCCACTTCACTCCGTCTTTCTCCATCGTTCTCTCAGTCAGTCAGGCAAATCGTCCAAAAAGCCAACACAAACAACCCTCTCCATTGCATTACGTTACATTACATTCACTTGAAAAAAAAACTTGGGGAGGACGAGTGTAGAATTGAAATGAAGGAATCGAGCCATTGCCATTGCCTTACACTTACTCCTTCTACAATGCATGTTCCAAATACGAATCTATTTGGACAACCTTGTCACGTCAGACCGTGGAAAAAAAGCCGCCGCCGGTTCCTAGTCCGTGGACGAGAAGTGTCTCTTCTCTCGATTCATTCATTCACGTCATTTTTATAATGGATCCTCGTCTTTGCCATTTCTCAAACTCAACTTATTAGTCCATTCCATTGTCTGACTACCTTTCTTTCGTTTTTTTATGGAGAGAATACACTTTACATTAGATTGCTAAGCCAGGCCGCGAGAGATCATCCATCTCAAACCAAACAACCAAACGAAGGGTGTTTCTTCAAATATGTCACTCAAGGCTCAAAATCAAAAGCAAAATCCTCGTTATGTTCATGACTCAGCATTTTGGCCCATTCCCTCACAGCTCAACTCAAGTGGTTTCCCCTTGATTTGGATTTGTTCGTTCGTACGTATTTTGGACACTAGTCAAATATCTGACCACAAAAATAGTAGTAAAGGAAAAGTTGACATTACCACTACGATGGCACTGAAACTTTTATGTGTTTATCATGCTATATTATTTTATATATAGGTTGTTGTGGACGCGGTGCTCTATACATATTTATTCGATGCTTACTTATGAAATCAATTATTTCGAGAAGAATTTGATTTTTACATAATATAATTGCCTACCTTTACACAAAATATAGTAATAAATCAAGTCCAAATTTTATTTTTGTTTCGTGTTTGTTAAATCATGAGCGTGAAACTGAAGTCGAGGAGAAACACCCTATTTCGTTTTCCACATAATATATTATCTCCCAGCCCAGCTGTCCCGTCTTGTCCTCTTCTTTCTTTGGCGAATGTCAAATGGGCTAAGTAGAGTATTCAGCAAGAGATAAGAAAAGACGTCGGCGGTGCAGTGCAGTACGGTGTGGATGTGGACTAAGGATTCCTTAATCTGAGTGAGAGTGAGGAACCCATAGGACGTGGACATGATGAATGAACGAATGTCAAGTCAAGAGCCAGTCGCCGCCGCCGCCTTTGGAAACTTTCTTGCTAATTTTTTCTAACCCTCCTCTCTTTTATTGTTGCTCCGTCAAGAAGATTTTTACACTGTGGGCGAGATGAGTTGAGTTTTTCCTTCTTTCATTCAACAAAGAAAGACGAAAAATAGGCTTGGGCTGGGCTGGGACTTTTGTGGGGATTATTAATGACACTGATGGAGTGAGCTGTCCCATCCATGCCATGCTTTGCTAGATTCTTAGGGTGGAGCTCAATTTCTCTCATTAAGAAATTAATTAATGTTCTTGTTATTTTCAAACATTTCTTTTGTTTTTCCAACGAGGAATATTTTCACTCATCCAACGTCCCAACTATATTCTAATTTTGCTGTGTTTTCCTAATTAAGATTAAAATCTAACGGTATCAGGCAGAAGAAGCTGAGTAGATACAAATCAAAATTTATAATCCAATTTTTGAAACAAAACATCGTTAAACCGAGGTCCAATTTAATTTCCTTCATAAAATTCAAACTGTGTGACTCTCCCTTGCATTTCATTGCACCTTCCGTACCCATGAGGAAAACCCTGGAGACTTGACTTCCCACACAAAATAATTAATCCGATGCCCCGCAATAAACCATTAAACTCATTCATTCCCATTCCTCTGCTCTGCCTTTGTTTTTATGACCACCAATAACGCGTCCGTCCGTCCATCCAAATACCACAAAACACAGAGCCAGCCAAGCCAACTCGTATCTTTCAACTTTGTCCATGTTTTTATATTTATTTGACCGTGCCAATTATTTACACTAGAATTCACACCACCAACCTTTGCTCTGACGTGAAAGCAGGCTGCAAATAAGAGGAGGAAAAAGAGTCAGGTAATAAATTTTAACACATCCTGTATTTTATAACTCTTTCTAACCATAATGCTGAAATACGACGGGTGATACGTGTTGCCGCACCAAACATACAAGGACGTACACATACGGGTCTTCTCTGTTGATGATTTTACTTACTTTAGTTTTAGTAGGAACGAGAACTCCTGCGAATATTGTATTGTATGGGCATGCATGCCATGCCATGAAAAATTTATGAGCCAAACGCCATAGCCATACCGCCTAACATCCACCTCATTTTAGCACAACAGAGACGAACAAGCCGAGAGCTTGGCTTGGCAAAGTCTTATCAGAGTTGATGAGACAGGTGAATATAAAATTTATGACTTAATGTGATCCCTACAGAAAGGCCCTGCGAGTAATAAGAATTAAATAGGCGGAATACATTAGTTAGTTAGAGACCCCAACATTACACCTGAACATAAAATAAGGTAATAAAATCCTCCGTGCGTCCATTACATTTGCATTGTTGGGAGTAGTAGTTGCTGTTGCTGTGTGGTAATTGTACTCCACTGTTTTACAGCTCCACTCTTTGCACTCCAATGAAATAAAATTAAATTGAACCTTAAGGCTCAACCCTAGCGCAGCTCAGTTCTAGGGAGTAATAATTGTAAAATATCAATGGTGGGTAATAACCACCATACAGTTCGCCCGATTGTCGTAATTTTTTTGGGGAACAAAGCGAATCACGATTCACGAAATAGACAAGAGGCCAAGGCGAATTTTTGATGTGTATATATGACGAAGAAAATGTGTTACTAGAATTGTCTAAAAGTGCTTTAAGTTAAATTATTGAAAGAATTCAAGCTTTGCTATGTAAAAACAACTAGTCTTCAAAACGCTAAGAACAAGCGAACAGAACAACAATAAGAAATAAAATGCAAGATGGCTAGTTTCGTCCTTTCTTAAAAATTTTCAAATTAATAAATTCACACTGCTGGTGCCTTTGGAAGTAACGTTGAGATATATAGTCAAGCTTGGCTTATGACTTGGATTTTGGTGGATTTGGTCTAGTCTAGAGTTGCTATTGGTGGTGACCCAGACTCAAACTCAGGATTCATTCGGACGTGTTCATTTTATGGCAGTCAAATGACTATAATAAGCAAAGCGTTGTGATGCTGTAACTGCGGTTAGAGTTTCCCATTATGATTACAGCCTGTAATCAACATTATTATAATATGACTGACTGACTACACAGAGCAGAGTTCAATGGAAAGAGGTAATAACTCATAAAATGCATGGTTTCGGTTTTATTGCATACTCAGGTACGTCAAAGGAAGGAAGGGACGTGATGATTATAAGATGAAAGATGCCCAGTGCCTTGCCATTGCCATTGTATTGACCACGGAGTAAGTATACTTTACACTAGTACAACACTGCAGTGGTGGCCATTTTATTATGATTAATAAATACCTCACTTTCGGCTATTGGAACAGAGACTAATCGCATAACGGGTAATCATAGTGTAGTTAATAGATGTGAGGATAAAAATTAAAAACTATAACAGTAAAACCAAACTCCAATTAAACCATGGCTCATAATTGTCAGTCTTTTCATCTTTATTACCCCAAAACCTAACCCTAAACGAACTTTACTCTTAAATAATTGTAGTAAATTTAATACAGTACGGTATGTCATGGGAAATGTTTATAAGGTTTAACTATGCAAAAATTTGTAATTTTTTATCGAAGTTGATAGAAAATATATATTTCGGACCATAGGACCATACTGATGAACATTATCTACATATGCCATGTGTATTAATGCTAGCAATATATATTTACCCTATGGCAAATTCATATGTAAAAATTCTCATTTTAATTTTACATGCGTTTCTGCATTTGAATTATAAGAATTATCTCACTGAACAAGAAATAACTCTTCTCTCCAGCCAGCGAATTGACATTACACCTAAATTTTTCCATCTCCGCCCATATTTATTGGGACAAGTGCCCTGATAAAATTAATAACAAAACGAGCGTTCCTTCTTTCGTTTCGTATACATACAAAGGGCAATTCAGTCATTACGCGGGATAATTGAGCTGTCCAACCACTACTTTTCTCTCCGTTGATACTTTATTGTCCTTTCCATTGCCACCCTCATCAGGTGTAATAAATTAGAGGGCAAAAACTGGATTTTCATGTTTTATTTCCTTTTAGCCGGAATTGCTGGTGGTCAACTTGGTATGGCATGGCATTACCTATTGCGGTGCGGTGCAAACTCCATCGTCCATCATGTTGTTTGATTCTCATAAAAGTTCTTTTCTACCTCCTTGAATTATGTAGTACTTACTAGAATTTAGCATACGCGAATGGAAGTACATAACCATATGGCGAAAGCTAGGCTAGGGTTCAAATTTTCTGATAAGGAAATCAGCCCTGGGATCTCCAAACAAACAAGCAAGGAAGTTCTTAAATATTTTATTGCAGAAAATAGGGTATGATTGCATATTTGCACTTGCGTTGCGACTGCACATTGGGTTGCAGTCGGCGTTCGATGCAATGACAATGGCATTGCAGAGTCAAATGTATTTTTATCAGCTCATCACATCAAATTCAAATGGTAACACCCACTTTGCAAGAGCTCTAGGTTGTCCTTGCGTCCATTTCTTATTCTAATACACAAGAATACAAAAAAATGATATTTTTGCATAATTTTGTCAATTTATAAATATTCTGTTGTTAAAGTTCAAATACGGAAATCCTTGGAACCCAGAAATTCTGAATTATAGCTAAGCAATAATTCGCTAAGTAGCATAGGCCGAGCTGAACTGTATTCTTTTATATTTTTAGATTGGTGGTCATAAATATATTAGGAGACATCAGGAATGACCCACAATTGGCATTGTCGTGACATGTCATCGTAAAAACTTGAAACTCTGTTCTGTGGGAGCAAAAAGCCTACGCTCATTGTCGTAGCCATGATGGGCGAGTCACTCAAGTCAAGTCATCGAGAAGTTTACAACCTACCGAAAGATTCTGGATCACAATTTGATAGCCCACTTAAATGGTTCGTAATTGCAATGTAAAAAAGGTTGGGTCATTTTATTACCCCACTTGCAGCAAGACATGCCCAGGCCACATGGCTATGGCTACCCTTACGACCCGACTCCTGAAGACAATTTACAGTTTTTGGTTTTGTCTACTTTGCATATTTGTGTTTGTGTTGACTCTAGGGCTGATTTTACATACAGGAGGGGAAATTTTATAGACTAGTTTTATTTCCGAAACTCGTAATACTGAGTCAGAATAGCAAATAGCAAGGCCCAGCCCACATACTATGTTCTCATTTCATATCGTTTATTTCTGCCGACGACAATCTGCACTAGTTTATTTTCCAAGGCACGTAACGTACTACGTAGCCCTCCCTGCTCAAGGCATTGCATTAGCTGAGCTGTATATTGGTGAAATTAATAGCTCTAGCTTTCGAAGGCCAATGGAGTCATAAATTAATAGCTGCAGTTATTTATTTTTATTGTCTTTTAATCATTGCTTAGTTGACATCTTGGAAGGAAAGAACTGGAATAAACTTGGTTCGCCCGTAGTTTGGGAATGGCATTCGCATTCGTATTCGCATTATTGCCGCATGGGCATGAGGACTATAATGGGTGATTTATTTGAATTGTTGTTTAGCACTTTATTATCATGGCGGAGGAATTGAAGGTTGGATGGAGACATAAATATGGCCAAGAAAAATTAACGAGATGCTTCATGGTTGAATTACATGGATTTTCACTTCAGTTTTCTTGTTTTAGTATTCATTAGGTATTTTTGACTTGTTTTAAATTCTCTTCTGAGCTGAAGTGGTTTGATTTATTAAGAAGGCAGGTAAATTTCAATAGTAGAGTACCAATATGTGACAAAGTAAAGATTCTAGTCACAAAGCAAGAGGCAAGGACCCGCCAGATAACTTTTATAAATTATTTTATGTCAGTGTTCAAAATATTTAGGTAAATAGTCCTCAAAGCTTAATACAATTTGCCCGTAATATGAGACTTGATAAATTACACTTGAGTTCAAAATTTGGAAGGTTTTATGGTGATATTAAGCCAAATCGCTTGAATCTATCCAAATTGCGATGTAGTTGGCAAGAAACCTAACCCATCACAATTTCTAATGTTTAAATCATTAAATCCCTGACAAATCCCAATTCTCCCAATTAACAAATCAAGTTGATGATAAATTGATGAATAAATTCATAATAGATTGAGTGAACAGATAAGGTAAACATGTTTTACCAGGAAACAACTTGTAATACAAGAGTTCGTCTATTGTACTGTAAGATCAGAGGTCAACCTTAACCCTTGCTGCTGCTGCTGCTGCTGCCTGAATTTGCTTTGCGAATTATTATTCAAGTTCTCACGATGTTAGAAGTGCTCAATCAGCTCACAAGCTCAAAGGATTTTTTAATGAAGGAACTGATTGTGTACGGGTGACAGGATCCAGTTATAAAACAATGAAGGGAGAGTCCCGCAAGGTGCGATGATGAATGGTTGCTCCATTGGAATCAATGCAAAATTACAATTCGCGAATTGAATTTCAATTCCTGGGTTGGTTTGCAATGAGATTATGCTAATCCGTACACTAAGTGAATATAAGTACGCCTTTCACGTCCATCCATCCAACCAACTTACCCACCCACATTCTTCCAAGATTGTAATTAAATTTATGACTTGGTTAATTACAAGTTGGCCGTTTCAATCCATCCACCACCACTTGCAAGCAAGCAAGCAAATCAATCGTGTAAATGTAATAGACAGTCAGGACAAGAGCCATGCATGTTCCTTCACTCGCTCATTTTTTTTAACCCGGAGACACAAGGGTAGTTGTTTTGTTATTTGACTTGGACTAGCTACTGCACTTTTCTTACGTACGTATTCTTTAGATTTATGAGCACTTAACTTGCATCAGGCAGCAAGATTTGGTCAGACAGCAACAGCTGTAGCTCAACTAATAAATACTAAAGACATTGCGGCGTAATTTGAATAGACATTTTGTTTTTGACCGACCATTACCCAACTTGGGCAAATAGAAACAACAATGGGTTTGCCAAATGCATTTTGCATGAAATGACGATTTGTGTTGATCATTCAAGTTGTGGTAATTGTATTTTGCAATGAAAGAAAAATGTCATTTTTTGAGTGATAATGAGCCTCATTCAGTCATTCATCAGGGGATGACAATTTAGCTCATCAATATGGAGAAAAACAAGTTTGGACGGAGAAGTTTTGTCACAATCTCTTTCTAATGAACAGAGACAACTTAGCAGGGACATTTGGTGAGTGAATGATTGACAAGGGGAAATCCGTCTCCGTATCATTTATCCCAGTCAGAATAAAGACACTAGGATCAGGAACAAACCGGATGTATGCATTTATTTTTTTATTCTCCGATCTAATAAACAAAACGCTCGAGAGACGTGGTCACATTTGAACTAATACTTAATAAATAGTAAAATTATTTAAATAAATTATTTTTAGAATCGTCAAA